>PVJD01000414.1:182263-451784 GCA_004026545.1 Mormoops blainvillei
AAAGAAAGAAAGAAAGAAAGAAAGAAAGAAAGAAAGAAAGAAAGAAAGAAAGAAAGAAAGAAAGAAAGGAAGGAAGAAAGAAAGAAAGAAAGAAAGAAAAAGTACTAGTGGTTCACTGAGTCACCTTGAATCTCAAGATGCTAGAATTTTAAAATTAAAGAGCAAATGTATTAATATAGTGGGACTATGTCCCTAATTTTCTGAGATTTTCCTGATTTCAAAGTTCTCCTGAATTTTCTCTGATTTTAAATAATTTTCCTGATTTCAAACCTTGCTCCAAATATGTCTTTATTTTCATAGGCAAATACACTTCTTACACTCAGGTAAAATCTCACCACATATCAATTTTTGCAGTTTTAAATTAGAAACATAATTGTCATCATTCTTAAAGATCACATACCCTATTTCTATAATTTTAAAGAAAAAAAAAACTGTGAGTTTAATTAATTTGCTTGAGATCACATAATTCATTCTCATGAGAGCCAGAAGTAGAATTCAGGTTTCCCAGCTCTAGCCAAATACTTTACTTTACCAGTGAACTGAAGGAATCTACAAATCTAACGGGAACTATAATTGTTTTAGTCAATCCCTACACCTAAGCATTAATGAGACACCTGTGCAAACCACATACATTGGGAATGGCTCTGAAGTTAGCACACATAATTGGAAACAATTTTAGTAGCTACATTTACTTTTCCAGATGTGTAAAATGCTCTTAGACCCTGAAGAAATACAGTTATACGGCATTAGACTTAGGCATTAGTCAAACAGCCAGATATTTTTTGGTGTTGTCTTTGCCAGTGTGTTCTAGGAATGGGTAGGGGAAGGTAAGTTTGGCACAGTGCACAGAAATGGAGAAGCAGAGCCAGTAATATATTGCACAGTTTAATGAGTAGAGCCAGATCACTCTCTCTGTGAATGACAGCTTTATTCCCTTCAAAAGATCTCTTCTCAAAGATGCAATTCAACAGAGGACTCTCATCCAGACTGAGAATAAGGTTTGTTTACCTGCCAAGTCCTTTGTACATCTGTTCCCTTTCTGTTTCTTACTTGTTGTTAAAAAACCTTATTTTCATCATGACAGGACACTAAAACTCAGGGGATACTTTCAGATAGTTCCAAGAAACAAACAAATTCTTATAATACAGAACTATAGTATATATGATCTGATTGACAGCATCAATAATGGCATGTACATTGTCTTGTAGCTGCCAATCCATGGCATAAAATATAGGTCATATTTCTTTGGTTGAATCAGTTGAGGTTCCTTTAATTTTTATTGCTTTGAAACAATTTTAATAATGAGAAATTTATGCATTTGCACTCATTCACACTCTTCTTCTACTCAAAGTAAAATACTTTGATTAAAGAAATGTTTAACAGAGTTGAACATGAACTGTTCCACGTGTTCGTTTATAGCTGTCCTGAGAAAATACCCAAACAAATTGCCTACTGAAATTTAAGAATCAAGAAGATTGAGATTTGCTTATGAAACAAAACATTTGGCCAATATCTTGTGTATAAATAAGCTATAAAGATAATTCACCCACAGGTCTAATATATTACAGGTAGAGAAAACTGACTGCTGAGAGTCAAACAGAAACTACATAAAAGACACACAGAAACTAGTTTAATGAAGACTGAAATTAGGAAGTATGAGTTCAAGTTCAGTTCTACCATTAATCATAACCATTATTGAGGGCCTGCCAGGTAATTTATGTACCATACTAGTTAAGACTCTAGTTGCAAGCAGCTGAAACTGTCACTGGCAAAAGAAAATGTATTGGAAATGTATTGAGCTTAACAACTCAAATGGTAGGATGGAAAAGCAGATTTCAAAATAGGTAAGAGCTATGATAGGACTAGGAAGTAGAAACGTCAGAAAATTCCCATTCATTGTGAACAGACACCAAACATTTTAAGTTTCATTGTTAATCTGCTGCATTTTCAATTTGCAGTTCGGAAGTATATGCTCAACTTATTTTAAGACATGTCCCGGGTTGGGGGAAGGTCAGAGCCCACCCAACTACATTCACCAAAAAAGACTTAATTTCCTGAAAGGAATTCTAATTTTTGTTAGGATGAGGAATGGGATGCTAGGAGAAGGAAACAAAACAAAAACAACTATTTAAATCCAATTCATGACTCTTCACATATCTATTAATGAGATTTATTTTGTAAATAAAATTAATATCATTCTAATAGCTTCCCCTTTCAGAATCATTCAAATGACTTACTAAGCCTCCTCTCCAATCTTGTCATCCAGCATTTCCCTTTCACACACTGAACATGAGACATACTGGGATTTTTCCTCCTCTTTAGACATACGAGGCTCATCTTAGTCTTGGGCCTCTATCAACAGCTCTATTTCCTGGAATATTTATCTTCCCTTACTTTTCATGGATGAATCCTTCTTATCATTTGGACCTCAAAAGGTTTTTCCTCAAACAGGACTTCCCTGATCGCCCAACCTAAAATTAACCAGTGACTTTCTACCACATCACACTATATTTACTGCTTTATATGTATTGTCTGTTTTCCCAAGCTAAATAATAAAATTCCATGAGAGCAGGAAACCTCTTTCCCTACTGGACAATTCTTGTACATATCAGGGACTCAGAAAATATTCATTAGATAAATAATTCTCATGATAGCAATAGGCATTACTATTTCCATTTTTAGAATAGAACACTGACTTTTTAAATTGTTATTCTATTATAGTTGTCCCAATTGTTCCCTCTTTGCCCTCCTCCACCCAGGCCACCCCCTGCTCCCCCAGTCAATTCCCACACCATTGTCCTTGTCCATGAGTCATTCATGCATGTAGAACAGTGAATTTAATAAAAATTTTAAAAATATACATGTGAGAAAAATTTATATATGGTGTAACTTAAAGTCAGATCTGTTTATCTGTACCCAAGGTCAGGATCTTTAATGCTGGCATATGTTGATTCTGTAGCACTAGTCATGTGACTTGAGGTGAGTGACTAGACAGAAAAAAGATTTTCCAATTTTCTGCAGCAGAATTTTTGCTCTCTAAATAAAATCATAAGTAGAATGTCATTAAAATGCTCATTTCATATGCTCAAAGATATAATATTTACTTATTATGAAATAAACTAGTGAAAGTATTAAGGTCCTGACAAGTGTCCATTTTAATAACTGATTTTGGTTGCATATGTTGAGAAACACCCATGTGCGCATATACAGTAGCAAATGATGAGCTTCTCAAAACTGACTTCCTTCAAATCTAAGATGCTCATCATTGGAGATATGACAGGAAATGCTTTACACCAATTGTTCACTGAGGGGAATTACCTAGAAGCAAGTGTTCACTCAGTGTCGGTCCTTAACATGTTACATTTTGATGCATAACACTAATCAGAGAGTGGGTTGTTCATTATTATTACAGCCTCTAATAGACAGTTTTTACAAGGCGTATATATATTGAAAAAATTGTAGAATTCCTAAAACATCTCCAAGAAAATTACAATTAAAACCTGGTAGGCCTAATGTTATCCAGGATTACTTATAACTCTTACACTCTTTAGTCAAATTCCATGTCTTCTAATATAACTAAATTCATTTTAATAAAAGAGCATAAGAAGCAAACCAAAAAGACCCAAAGTAGTCTTTAAATAAGCTGTAAATACTCAAGAGCATCATCAAAGCAAATACGCTTTCAGAACACCCTGGACAGATGAGGACACAGGGCAGTGACAAGTCACAATCAATCACTTTTGTCTGGAGAGTAAGAGGGTGAGAAGGATAATCAGATGCATGATTTGTAAAGCATCTTATAGAAATATCCATGGCATGATGAATATAGATATTTATAATGAAACAGACGAGGAAACTAAATGACACAATCACTTTTTTAAATGTCTTCTTTTCTGTGTGGGTTCTATAGAAAGTCCTAAGTATTTATGTAATAAAAGCTTTGGTGTGATATACAGGAAGAATATTTCTCTAAAAGCAAATGGATGAATGAGGTGAATAATTAGAGTCAGAATGGGATTAACCAAGAAGCTAAGGAAGTTTAGGATTCAGAGCCCCTGGCTCACATGGGGCCCTGTCAAGGCCTAATTTTTAGTTTTGTATTAGCAATTTTTCATTCCTTTTATTTATTTTTATTTTTTGTTGTTAAGAACAGTTGTCTCCATTTTCTCCCCACAACTCCCCCCTCCCCACCCATCCCCACCTCCCATCCTCAATCTTACCTGCCTTTGGCTTTGTCCATCTGTCCTTTATACCTTTTTTTTGATGACCCCTCCCCTTCTTTCCCATGTTACACCCTCCCCCTCCCCTCTGGTTACTGTCAATTTGTTCTTTATTTCAATACCTGTTTTATTCTTTTTAGAAATAACACCCCCCTCCCCAAATTGTATAAGTTTCAGGTCCCACAAAAGTTGAATTTGCCTCTGAATTCAGTACTGGGTTTTTAATAGTAAGAGAGCCAGGTGTAGATAGTCATCACTATTAGTGTGACTCCAGAGTGGTGAGCTGAATTTCACAACTCTCTCCCTCCTTCTCTGTACCTCTCTCTCTCTCTCTCTCTCTCTCTCTCTCTCTGTATCTTCTTCTCACAATTTCTCTCATACACACTATCTTAATCTCTCATCTCTTCCCCATCTCTTTCTCTCAGTCTTTTCCCACTCTTTCTGTCTCTGTCTCTGTTCCTGCTTTTCTGAGTCTCCCTCTTCCTCACTCTCTCTTTCTCTCATATTTGCTAAGACACAGTTATCATTCCCCTCACTTTGACTACATTTTAGACAGTAAAGTTATTCCTAAATATAAGTCCCTGACCTCTTCTTTAAAAATTTTTTGAGAGCATTTACCTTAGAAATCTTGCAATTACAAATTCATTCTCTGCCCTTTTGAGATGTAAATCTTCTCCCAGCCTCTTGTCATGTTTACAATTCAGGAAGGTCTTTCTCAAGGACCTGGGAGCCATCTTTTTGAAATGTAATCTTCAAAATCTAGAGCTCATATCTCCTAGTCTCTGTGGGAGGGTAAAACTCTAATTAGCACAAATTGGTAAACACAGATGGCTCAATCACTACAACCAACCTCTCTCCTAATATCTTCTCGCCCTTGGCCACTAGCTCACCTCAGGGCTAAAAATTCTTCTCCCTTTTGATTCAATGAGTTGAGTTTAATCTCTTTCCCAAATTGCAAAATGAATGAAATAAATTTATCCCTGCCTGTTTGGCTCCATCCAATGCATATTTCCTTTGACAATATATACACATAACTTATTTCTATAGTGCTACAGATAAAGCATTTAGTTCTAGTTCAAACCAATGTCTTTCCTTCCTTTCCCTAGGGTCTTTAACCTTGTTCTTCTATCCTCCTATGATTCTTCACTTCCTTTGTGTATTCACTTCAATCTTACCTTCTTTGACATTCCTGTGTGTAAAAAGTATACTTCTATATCACTGTACCTTGCTTGTTTCTTACATAGCTTTTACCACAATTAGTAATTAGTTTATTTGTTATTTATCCATTTATTGCCAGTTTATTACATTAGACTGTATATTCTATGAGATCAGAAACCATATTTGCATTGTTAATTGTTTTTCTATCCTCAGAGCCCATCACAGTGTCCTAACATATGGTACATACTCAATAAATATTTAAAAAATAAATTATTGACTAAAAGGCATTAATGGTATTTTTCTCATTATAAATAACAGCCTCTGTGGTCCACAAATATTAGGAAGATTCAATATTCAATGGGGATTATACTCACAAGAGAATTAGCACAATATGTAATGTATTTAGGAATTGTGGCATGCTGATTGTGTGGTTCGGTCCTGGCCACATAGATGCCATCACTGAGAAAGGCACTAAGGGAAGGCTAAGGACCTCCTTCAGCCCTTCACACTCATAAGTCTGCTGCCTCCATCCCCACCTCCGTAGCTCAATGAGTATTAAGTAGGCAGGAAGAAAGAAGCTTAGGACCTACAAGATGCCAGGCCTGAGGAAGACACTAACATAAGCAAGAATGTTTTTTCAAGCTTAGTTTGTGAGTTAATGTAAGAAAATATTTGTCTTCTTTTAAGTATAATTCAATATCACTTCTCCCTCAAGGAAAATCCTTTGTCATGGAAGACTCTTAGCCTGGGGTTAGTAACTACAGGCCATAATTCTTTTTCAGTCAAACTAGCAAATTTTCTATTTTCTCCCAGAATTTTATGTTTGTTTTCATTTTTTCTTTCTGTCTTTTTTTTTTCAAATAGTAGAAATTGGTACTCTTTCTCTTATCACCCCTGTGTTAGGCTTACACTGAGATCAGACAGGTATGGGCTTTGTATTGCAATAGAACAGTTGGCTGATTTTCATTTCATTGGACAATATGTACTGGCAACAGTTCTTAGAAAACGATGATGACAATGCAGAAGTCACCTGTGAATAATTAAGAGTTATGTCAATGTAAAGGAGATACTCAGCAGCGAGGGGCTCATATATTCTTTTCGAACTTCCTGACTCTTTAACAATATGCATCTAAAAGCTCTTGGCAAGAAAACAAGAAGTAATGTGAAACAAGAGGAATCACAATGGAAGATCTTGATGAAAGAGGAAAATTGTATAGTGAATCCAGGATAAATCACTGAGAAAAGATGCTATAGTTCACAGGTTATATAACAGGAACAAGACAATAGTTCTTAGGTAAACATGAACATTTGAAAAAAGTGGCTATTTGCCTTTTGACAGGAAGAGAATGGATATTAATAATAAAGTATCAAGAAAGAAAAAGGCTGTCAGTGATATTACTTAGGCCAATCATTATGAAAATATCCAATGTGTTCTGAAAACTAGTTCAGAATTAGTTTTAAAGAAAGGACAAAACTAAATAAATAGCAAAGGGAATATGTAAGATAGTTTTACAACACAGGCCTTCAAAATCCTTGTGGAGTATGTGATTTTTATACCTGAGTAGATCACTATTATTTTGAGAGCTACGGTAGGGAAGAGGCATTTTCAGAGAGATTAGAAAAGGACAAAGAGCTATCTACAGAAATGTAAAGAAAAAAAAAAGCACAATGACAGCAGTAATTTAGAATGTTAACCTTAATTTCAGTCTTGGAAATGGCACATGAAAACAACTCATTAGGAACCTTAAGGCAATAAGCACAACATTAGGAAAATCATATTATGCCAGATCACTTTATTTATTTATTTTTTAGATTTTCTTCATTAAGGAAGTAATGCAGTATACATAAAAACACCGTTGGTAATCCATCTGAACTCAAATAAGTTATAGAATCCTATGTACTAATTATTTTTTTAGTAAGCTAAAAATATCTCAGTATCATACAGTGATTAGGTAAATAAGTGAGAGGTACGTCACAGTTAAAGGTCTGAAAGATCATTATTCAACTACAAAAAAAAAAAGTGAGCAATGTCACACTGGGATTAACACTAATGTTATTTGGCAAAACAGAGTTTCCAAGTAAAATCCTATATTTTGTTGATTTAGGTAGCCTTATTTGAATCAGTTAGATTCACTAATAGAACAAAATTAATGGCCTTTACTCAAACTTCTCAGGTTCTCATTCACATCTGCATAATATTAGGCCTTACCTCTTACAAAATCACTCCCCTAATATTTCTTTGGTGTCTCCCTCATGCTGAGGTACATTGCTAAGTGAAAGGAGCCAATATGAAATGGCTACAAACTATCCTGATCCAATCAGTTGTCATTCTGGAAAAGACAAAACTGTGGAGACAGTAAAACGATCAGAGGTTGTCAAGGGTTAGGGGAGGGGAATGAGAGATGGCTAGGTGGAATGTGAAGGAATTTTGGGGTGGTGAAACTACTCTTATGACACTATAATGGTGGATACCTGTCATTACACAATTGTCCAAACACACAAATGTACAACTCCAAGAGTGAATCCTAAGGTTAACTACGGACTTTGGGTGATTATGATGTGTCAATGTAGAGTGTAAAACCAATTGTAACAAATATCGCATTCTTTTGGGGATGCTGATGATGGGGGAGGCCATGCACATGTGAGAGAAGACGGTACATGGAAATCTTTGTAATTAAAACCTCAAGTTTGCAGTAAACCTAAAACCACTCTAAAAATTAAAACCTTAAAAAAAACAAAACACTAACCAATACATTTTGGAAATATTCATCAAACATTACACTAAAAAAAAATTATTGAATCAGATAGAGCACCTTTGTTTTATTAATAAGGAAACAGAGACCTAGATCTTAAGAGCCTGCCCACAGTTATCTGGTCAGTAGGTTGCTACCTGACCAGGGTTATAGTTTCTACATTAAACCACTACAATGAGCTCCCTCTTCTAAAGGTGCCTGGCCTGAGACTCACATTTGGAGTTCTCTGAAGGGAAAAAGAGAACAAATTTTCAATGGTGGGAGTCTCTTTTGAGGGCACTTCTCAAATCATCCTACTGTGGTACCACTAAATTAAAATGGGATAGAAATTAAGCTCTGCAAGGAAAGAGGATGGGGAAAGGTTTTAGTAACAGCCAACTTCTATACATAGATGTGTTCTTGTAAAAATATAACTGATTTCTTCCATCCAAACAGAATAAAACAATAGGAAATGAATGGGTTTTTATTTAAGCATGAGTACTGTTTCCTCATAAAAATATTGCATCATGCCTGGAGGAATATTTAAATCCCTAAATTCATAGGGAAACCTGTAAAACTCTGGCTCAGGAAAAGTCTATAGGAAGAAAATTTTGAAGGCACATATTAGCCTGGGGTCCAGGGCCAACTCAAAGACCTCTTGAGTTGTTTTCAGGTTCTGTGATCTGATGATCAGATATTCTCAAGGACAATGAGAGGATGGGGTAGATGTCTTCACCTCTGAAGTTTAAAGCTAGCTCTTTTAACATAAAAATGAAAATGTCATGATTCAGAGACATTTATGCTTAATTTGTGCAGTTTTACTGATCAGAATCTAGCTGGTCTCTTCAAAATCAGTCAGTGGAAAGTGGGGGCCCATCTACAGGGAGCATTATCATGTGAGCTTTCTCATAAGTCATGACTTATGTAAAAACAAGAGTGACTGAGTTAGGGAAACTTTGTGCCTCTGTCTCTGTGTTTCAACAATTGAAGGCAGGTAGTTATATTTTGCAACACATGTGATGAAACAGGAAGAACCCTTGATTTGAGAGAAAATTCCTGCTGTTGCGAAGTTTCTTTCAAAGAATGAGACCTTCAGGGTGACGGTAAATGTAGGTCAATCAGCAATTCTACAAGGATACGCCAGAGACTTTTAAAGGGCAGCTTTGTGTGCAGTTAATCTAGGCATGAGGCTGAGGTACACCCACATATCAAACAATGAGACACTTAAAATAGCTGCCTGGCAAAGACAAGCCACAAGAGTAACTTGAAGGCACAAGGAAGAGAAGAGACTTTTTCCCTTCCAATCCAACGCTAAGCCACTCTTAGTTTTCAAAGTACATCAAAATGAAAATTCTACATTGCTATTCAGGAAATTAAACTAAATTGAAAATCAGCCAATTCTCAAGTGCTCATATTAAGGCTATGATGTACTCAGAATGTTGTTAATGAATTTTCAAAATGCAACCATGTCAAGGCCTTGCTATATCCTGTGGCTTCTGCCCACATAGTTCTTTGAAAGCCACACACATTCTATGTTAGACATTCTAAAAGGGTATCATTCTTACTCCAAGTTATTTAAAAAGTGTACATGAGCGGACATCCTCTCAGTGCATTAAACCTATCATTATATCCATTTGAAAAGAGCAAAGGAAATGAAAATATTACTTACAAATGACCATATTATATAATTTTGTCAGCTCACTGTTTCATAAAAGAAAAGGAACGATAATATTAGAGTGCAGTAACATTAGCAAAATTATAAAGAATTTATCTAATGCTAATTTTTATTTCGGATTTGAAGATATGATTATAGGCCTCCGGCTGTGCTGCTGGAGTTGGTTCTGTGCAAAAGCAGGAGCTGCTTCTGCCCTGAAGCCTCCTCGGAACGCAAAGCCGTTGTTCCGATGGACAGATATTGTGGAAACACACAGCCACTAAGTAATGAAAAAAATTACCAGAGTGTATGAAAGAGGATCACCTGAACACTTACTTTCAATCTTTTCAGAAAATTAAGATATGTAAGTGAAAAAAAAAATATGAGCGAACATCCTCTATTTTTACAACCTATACTCTATTTCTTCATTTATAACCTATACTATTTAGATGGAGAATCAATAAGCTAAAAAGCACTATGAAATAAATGCTATTGAACCAATTAAAATGTACAGCTTTTAGTTGCATAGTAGTTAACAAATATAACTGGTCAAATACCCATAAGACATAGTTCAATGAAATAGTGTAAGCTTATTTATCTAAAAGTATATACTTAAACTCTGTGCCTGCTTTCCCATCTAGGAAATGGGATAATACCGATATCTACCACACAGAGTGTTTGTAAGGATGAGTTACTAAGTGATTAGGAACTTATATACAATGCCTGGCATATAGTACATTTTAAATAAGCATCTTCCTTTGGAAGTATGCTTCTGGTGGAGTTGGGAGATACAGTGGTTGGATGAGAACTGTCTGTGGAGTCCTATGTCTGGCTTTCTATGAACATGAATATTGGCTCTGGGCTTGCTCCTCCCATGTCCTGAGCATTAGGAGACTGTGGGCATTTCGACAGTGTCCAGACAGCTATTGAAGGAGGACCTCTTTCAGACCTTGGCACTATTCAAAACACCGGAATTAAAGTGCAAAGACAGAGCAGGAGAGGTGTGGGGTTGGTGGGAGAAGCCCAGGGATGACTGAGCAAGAATTCTTTACCAGTGAGATAAAGGCCAGGAGTAGACATTAGCTTAGAGATAATAGAGAGATTTGGTATTTCTTATTCATCTATGTTGGTGGAATGAGCTTCTTACCACTACAGTCATTATTTTTATTATCTCCCTCTTTCTCTAGTTAGCTACCAACTCTCATCTGCACTCTCTACGATTTCTGAGGCAGAGGACTTACACCGAGGTCTAGGGGCAGAGCCATCCTCATGTTCCCAATACGTGCAGAAGGACAGACAAATAAATGGCAAAAGGCATCCTTAAGTTCCATGCATACCTGTGCTAAAGGAATGCTTTCCTTCCTACATGTTCTCATAAACATAGATAAACATAGAGAGAAGAGTGCAGAAACCTGAGGGATCTGGAGTATAGCCTCACTTAATTCAAGCAAGACACATCTTTGTAATCATTTGTTCTGTGTCAAATATATACATGAATCTCACATTTTATTACACAGAATGTTCATGTTTGCTTATGTGAAAATAAAGTTCCTCCCACATGCCTACTACCTTAAATTTTCAAGGAAAATTGGTGTTCCAGAGAGATGTGTATGCTTTGGATTTGTATATTCCTTAGCACTTGGCTGCGGGGATTCCTTCATTGTAATCTTACCCTAGTTTGAGAAGCACATTCTTTTTTTCCCCTTTAAAAATATTCATTAAATTGTTTCCTTAGATTGTAGAAAAAATACATGCTAAAGGTTAACAAGCTGAAAAATATAAAACTCAAATGAAATGTCACAGTCAATACAGAGAAGTCTGTGATCTCCATGATCCAGAGAAAAGTCACTGTTACCATTTCTGCATGCAATTATTTTTTAAAATGTCTTTGTGTATAATTCTAAGAGATTTTCTCATGTACAGATTCCTATAACTGCCACTGCAATTAATGTACAGGGCTGTTCCATCACCACAAAGGACCTCCTTCATGTTGCCCCTTCTTAGGCATCCTTCCTCCCTTTCCACATTACCCTAGCAACCCCTTACGTGTCATTTAAAGAAACCCACAATACAAAACTTCACTGATGCCGGTCTTTTTTTTTTCTCAGTAAGATCCATCTAAGTTGTTGCAAGAATGAAAAGTTTGTCCCTTTTTATTGCTGAGTATAATTGGCATGCATGTGCCACAGTTTAACTCTCTATTGACTGAAAACCATTTGAATTGAATTGTTTCCAGTTTCCGGCTATTACGACTAAAACTGGTATTTACATTCATGCCTAGGCTTCTGTGTTAACATAAATTTTCCTCTGTATAAAATCAATGCCTAGGAGTACAATACTGGGTGTGGTAATTGTATATTAACATTATTTTTTAAAAACTGCCACACTGAGGGACTATTCCATTTTATATACCATTTTGTATAACTCAGAATAGATCAATGTGAAGATCTATGTCATCACATGCTTGAAGCATTTGACATTATCTTTTATGTCATATGTTCCAGTAGAAGTGTAGTGATATCTAACTACCATTTTACTTTGCATTTTCCTGATGGCTAATGATTTTGAACACCTTTTCATGTGCTAAAAAAAATCTAAGTCTTTTTACTACATTTCAAATATATTGTTTGTTTTCTTATTGTTGAGGTTAGAGAGGTCTTTATATATTACACATTTACATCTCTTGCCGGATATAGGATTTGGAAATAGTACCTTGGCTGGTGCGACTCAGTGGATTGAGCCTGGTCTGCGAACCAAAGGTTCACTGGTTTGATTCCAAGTCAGGGCACATACCCTGGGTCAAGGGCCAGGTTCCCAGTTGGGGGTCACAAGAGGTAGATGTTTCTCTACCTCTCTACCTCCCTTCCCCTTTGTACAAATAAATAAAATCTTTAAAAACAAACTCTTAAAAAAATAAGATTTGGAAATAGTTTTTTTTTTTTCTTCCCCCAATCAGTGACTTGTCTTTTATCTTCTTAACAGGATCTTTCACCGAGCAAAACTTTTTAATTTTAATAAAATCCAATTTATCCATTTTTAGATGTGTTTTGTCTAGGAAAATACTCACTCTAGATCATAAAGATCTTCTCTACATTCTTTTTTTTTTTTTAAGATTTTATTTATTTATTTTTAGAGAGGGGAAGGAGGGAAGAAGAGAGGGAGAGAAACATCAATGTGTGGTGCCTCTCGCACATTCCCCACTGGAGACCTGGCCCAAACCCAGTCATGTGCCCTGACCGGAAATCGAACCAGTGACCCTTTGGTTTGCAGGCCAGTACTCAATCTACTGAGCCACACCAACCAGGGTTTCTCTACATGTTTTTTTAGTTTTACAGTTTACATTTTACATTGAGATTTATAATCCATTTTGAGCTAATATTTTGTTATAACGTGTTAGTTTTATATTGAGTTTCAAGGTTTTTTTGTTTTTGTTTTTGTTTTTTTTGCGGGAGGTGTGTGTTATGGGTGTCCAATTGTCCCAGCATCATTTGTTAAAGCAACTTTTCTTCATTGAGCTGAATTTTCACCTTTGTCAAAATTCAATTGAGTATATTTATGTGCATGTATTTCTGGATTAAGGGGCATGATTGTGATAAAAACTATTTCATCCTTACCAGTGTAAATTGTGTCCATAAAACCTCATTTTGTATAGCAAAAGATTTACAATATTTTGCTTATTATTAGTATGATTTTTTAAATAAGAAATTTTCATACTTAAAAATATCACAATTTTTAAAGATAATTTTGGACTGACCATACAAATCACAGAATGACTTCTATCAGTAACTCTTTAAGTAACAAACTGTTCTAATGTAGTACAATATGATCCAATTTATTAAAAATTTCTCTGTGCTTTTCTATATTTTACAAAATTTCTACAATGCCCATATATTTCTTTTGTAAATGGAAAGGAATCAATATTTAAATAAAAATGCTAGGGCCCTGGTCAAATAACTCAGTCGGTTAGAGCATCATCCCAATATGCCAACACTGTAGATTCAGTCTCCAGTCAGGGCACATACAAGAATCAACCAGTGATTATCAACCAGTTATAAATAAGTGGAACAACAAATCTCTCTCTCTCCCTCCCTTCCTCCCTCCCTCTCTCCCTCCATTCTTTCCTCTCTAAAATCTGTTTGAAAAAAAGATAATTGAGTTATAAGTGCTCAATATAAATAAATAAATAAATAAATAAATAAATAATAAAATGCTAGGATTTCACAGTAAAAAATGGTCCTCTAAATTAAAATAAAAAATTAAAGTTGAAAATAAAATACAGTAAAACAAACAACTTTGTAATTCTACTAAATTAATGGGCTTCTTTCTTCATTCACAGTCTCTCACTTTCCGTCAGTCTTTGAACACCAAACATAATTAAAGCATTTTCCAGGGTTTTGTGAAACAAAGATACAAAGACCTGATAGCTCTAAGAGGTTGCAAACTAAAATGTTCCTTCACCCTAAATTCAGAATAATTTTTTTTGTTCAATTTTTAATGGATGGAAAACAAGTATTTAAAACTGCATTGGAGAGAAAGCATTGAAAGGCTGAGTGGAAACTACATTTTTGTATGTACCTTTTAGTAGTGGAACATGGTTATTAAGGGATCATTTTTTAAATATTGAAGTTCAACAATCATATTATTTTCTGTTAAACCTCTCTTTATGATAACTCTAAAATGTTTGAAGGTCTCAGTTTGCTAGTGACTACAATATTGACCTTCCATGAAAAAGTAAATTATTGATTAGGTTAATATTGATTCATAGTAAATTTATTTTAATTAAATTTATTTAGGAAACATTGACAAATAAAATTATATAGGTTTCAAATGTACAATTCCCTGATACATCATCTGTATATTGCTTTGTGTACACCCACAAAAAGTCTAGCTTTCCTTCACCATTTATATATGTGATCCCCTTTACTACTGCTTCATCTCCCTTCCCTCTGGGAGCTACTATACTGCTGTCTGTGTCTGAGTTTTTGTTTGTTTTTCCTGTTTGTTCTTTTGTGGCTTTCAGTTTTATATCTCACATATAAATGAAATCCAATGGTTCTTGAGTTTTTCTTTCTGACATTTCACTTAGCAGGATATTCTCAAGAGCAGTATGGAGGCTCTTCAAAAATTAAGAATAGAGTCCTGGCTGGTGTGGCTCAGTGGACTGAGTGCCCACCTGTGAACTGAAAGGTTGCCAGTTCAATTTCCAGTCAGAGCACATGCCTGGGTTGCAGGCCAGGTCCCCCACTGGGGGCCTTGTGAGAGGCAACTGATAACTCTCACAAACTTATGTTTCTGTCCCTCTATTTCTCCCTCCCTTCCCCTCTCTCTAAAAGTAAATAGATAAAATCTTAAAAAAAAATTAAGAATAGTTACATATGATCTAGCAACCGTTCTTCTGGCCATCTACCTGAAAAATTTAAAAACATTATTTGCAAAGATATATGCACCCCTATGTTCATTGCATCATAATCCTCAGTGGCCAGGGCTTGGAAACAACCAAAGTGCCCCTTGCTAGATGATTGGTTAAAGAAGATGTGATACATATATACTATGTAGTACATACATGTACTATGTAGTGCATGTACTATGTAGTACATATACACTACTTAGTCATAAGAAAAGATAAAATACTGCTTTAATAAGTTTTAATTGCTGACTACTCTAATACAGACATGTATTCCATGTACTATACTTCAGTCATATACTATTGATTCCCATGACTTTAATTTAGACAACTTTCTTACCCTCACACACATATATACAAGCAAACAAAACTAAAAAAATAAAATGATGCCAGATGGATGTAAACAAGTATCTCACAAGTCTTGAAGTATCATCTAAAGCTCACTCTATAAGCATGAAACTCCTTTTCAAGTCCTGTTTTTTTATAAAATCTAAGAGATACTGTTTACTCTCTAGGCATAACAAAATGTCCCTTCATGTCTTTGTGCTTATTTTCTTAACTCCTTTTTGGAATTGACAAGCTATACATTATCAGTCAATTTTACAAATAAAATTAATGGATTTTGACTTCAATGGAATTAATATTAATAACAAACCAGGACTCTTATGACAACTACCAATAATAGTTAACATTGTTGCCTTAGACTTCATCTGTGCTGTTTTAACTTTATTGTACCTTTCTATCTCCACAAAGCTATTTATTGTAGTTAGTACTCAGAAATTGGAAATTAAGGCTAAGTTTTACTAAACCTTACTGAAGCTTACTGAGCCTCAGCAGGGCTCAGAAATTAAGGCACATGAAAAATGGAATAATAATAGAACTTACCTTATAGATGGTTAAGAGGTTAAATGAGATTGTGCATTTAATGTGCTTATTTGAATGACTGGCAAAATAGTACGCCCTCAGTAAGTGTTCAGGACTTTCTAAGTCCAGTAGTGCTATAGCTCTGGACATTTTTGTCTGTGGGAACACATTTTAATATCAACACATTTTCTGAACCTAATTCATTATATGGTAATTTTAATATCTATCAACTGAGAAAATTTTTAAAGATAAAGCCCTGAATTCAGTTATGTTTTAAAATGAATTTGTATGTTAATTATCATAATGAAATTGGTATGCATGTGGAAATGGGACTGAATAACATTTAGCATTTCCAGACAATAATTGTTACAATGTGAGAATCTAGTACAAGAACTTCACCTTCCTGTTTTTCAGAGGTGGGAAGCTCTATTCACTGCCACAAGAGGTCCTAGGCAACTCATTGACTGGGGACACTACACTATGCTCTTCCCTCTGTCCCTGTGGCTTGTTTAGTTACAGGTGTCTTCAGGCTCTATCTCTCCTCAAAAGGCCCCCAAAACCTGGCCTCTTGCCCTTGGTCAACCTCCTTCCTGGCTATATTCTACTTTCAAAGCCCTTGGTCAGCTTCCTTCCTTGCTGTATTCTACTTTCAAAAAGACCTGGTCAGTAACTGCAATTCAGCACAATAGGAAAGTACTGCAGACGCACTATTGACTCACCATCAGGCAGAATTCTAGCAAAGGCCAGACATTCTGTAATCAGGTAGACCTGAGGCTGAATCTGACACTCCCTCCGTGACCATGGGGAAGCTATGTAATTTATCTCAGTCTTACTTCCCTTACAGATATAAAGTGGCTAATTCCTAAATCACAGGGTTAGTGTGAGGATTAAACAAGACAAATTATACAAAACTCTCAAACACAATGTCTGGTATATACAAAATAAGCCCTCTGTAGCTGTTTTTATACTTATTAAAACAGGAAGTAACTCAGGAGGGCATACTTTTCATAAGACGCACAATACTTTAAACACATTACACACTTTCTAAATGGAGGATAAAGTATTTATAAACACAAAAAGAACCTGATTAAAGTCAGAATAGTGTTATACCAACATACATCACACTGAAAGAAATAGAACAATAGTGAATTTGGAATTTTATTGAAAGGAAAGAGGAAGTATATGAGTGAGAGACATCTGTTATTGTCATATTCTTGACAAACTTCCTGAACAACTGTGGCCTAGTTAAAGGGCTCCCTTTGATGGTCTATTTAAACTCAAATAGTGGATGTTACTGAGAGAACTTTGGCTAATTTCTAAGCAGCTCAATATAATTCCAGGTAAAAAATACTCCATGAAACAGCAACTTGTCTTCAGAGCAGGAAGAAGAGTCATAGGTTTCTGATGCTCATTATAAAAAATATGTAATCTAATAAAATATTTTAATATAAAAATTTGTTTTTAGGCCACTTGGCACAGTAATAGATGAGGTAATCACAAGGATATTTTAGTAAGAAAGTCATTCCTTCATGCCATTATGTTCTTAGAAAATCTAGCAATAAGTTTAAGAGCACAATGCAGCCTTTTTTCATTCTTTTTAAAGGGCAAATATAATGCATAGCAATAAAACAACCTAATGAGTCTCTAAAGAAAAATATATTGTGAATCATGAAACAAAAAACTAAGGAGAGCAAGGACTAATTTCTCATTACATACTGTTATCTAGATTGCATCATGAACAAAGACAGTTCAGATAAGTAGAACAAGCAAGTTTTTAGCTGCAATAACTCTTTCTTTAACCAATACAATAGATACACCTTGGCCATTTTAAAATCCATCTCCATAGTACACAAAAACCTAAAATTTGTAACTTTATTTTTTAAAAATATGCTGACAACAGAGGTAACTAGAAAAGGTGTTTTGGCAATCTAATAAAGGCCTGAGGATAGAGTCTTACTTCTATCTCATATATTACCCATTATTTCAGTCATATGTTACTACTATATATGTTAGCAATCATTTCAGTCATGTGTTACTGCTATATTTTGCTATTCAGACTCACTTAAATCAACTCTTTATTGTTGCAATAATATTGTTCCGTGAAATACAACTCTGTGACAGTGACTTCTAAAACATAGAGCAGATTGAACATTTTCCAGGAAAAGACACACTTCATAGTGATGAAGACTCAATTCTCCATGGAAAGCAGCTAATAAAACAATTTGAGAAAAGCACAACAAAAGAAACTATTCTGGCAATAAATATATTTAGAAAAGATGTGACTTGCACAGTATTTGCCATTTTCTGAAGATAACATTCAGTACCTAAAAGGATAATGACTATGAGGTGTATCATGATTTACACTTTACAAAATATTTTAAAATTTTAACCATATTTAAGCATTATATGGTTCATATAGTGTGTGTTGCTTTCTCTAGTTCTCACACAATACACAATTATCTGGACTAGCTTCCTAACTACAAGTCCTTAGCTCTTTCCACTCTACCATGAAGTTCACATGAACAGGTCAACTGTAGTGTCACATCACTATAAATGGTGGAACTTGCCCATATACCCACAACTGAATAACATGTTTAAGTTTTTGCCAACCTCAGATTCTCTCTGTGACTAATTATACATGTACTACCCTATCTTCTTCATCACGAAGTAGAGTTAGGATGAATACTGAATAAGTTGCCTGGAAGGTACAAGTCTCCACTACAATGTAGTTCCAACTACCAAATAAATAAAATAAAATAAAATAAAATAAAAATTTCTAAAATACCTAAAATAAATAGTCTGGGAAACCTCTGCTTCTACTGAGATGCTATATATTAGTATTGACTGTAGAAGGGGCTAGTCTTTCATTTCTGGACTTCAAGGACATGTAAGGCAAAATCTGCAACAAAACTAGTGCTCTCTACATGGCTTGTCTGCCTGTGCTCTCTTTTGCCAGACTTATTTAACCTTGTCTTCTCATCCATATCTTTACCTGTCTTTTATCTTTTAATGTGTCTATTCCCATTGTGTGATAGGTATTTCTACTGTAAGTTGTCTCAAATCATATCTATATAGATATGTATGTGTATAAATACATATATTCTAGATAGAGAGTCCATAAAACACAAAACGACTCATCTCTTTGTGGTTTTTCCAATCTCTTACCCCCACACCAACCTGAGGTATACAATTCCAGTCTTGGCAATGCAGCAGTGACCCAACAACTGGCAGCACTCGAATCGAAAACCTATTGTCAGTTCCCCTTTTGGCTGCTTTTTAGCTTTAGGCCTTTAGTGAAATCCCTCCCTCTCTTTCTGCTTGACTTCTTCTCATGTAAAAGGTTCATTTCAATGATATCAAAGAGATTTTTCTATCAGAAGATAATATCAGGTAAACACCAAATACAGGGAAAAAGCTGTCAATAATTAAAGCATGTCCTAGAGGACATCGTGTCAGTAAAGGACTCAAAAATGTAGTTTAGATATAACTTAATATTGTTTTCAAATGGCCATGCATGGGTGAAACATAATTTTTCTTCTCTTCTAGTAAAAGGGACAGCCAGGGAGAAGACTGTTACGAAATGAGCGTTTTCTCCTCATTTAACAAAATGAAACAAAACACCACTCTTCCCCCGACCGGCTAGAACTGGTGATCTAGAGCTGCTCTTCGTGATCAGATTTTTCATTTGCTTCAAGTGAGTTTTATTAGGAGACATTTGATGGCAGATAAAGCCTTCTGCTGGGAGAAGAGTGAATTCCAAGGGATTGCAAAATGAATACAAACATCTGCTCTAATCATAGCACAGAATTTCTATATGGTCATTTTATAAACCGTATTAACATTCACTTTTCATCAGTCTTTCCCAAAGAAGACTTAGGAAATAGAAACAAGCATAAGGTCAAACAGGTAAGTATTGCGTGTTTGGAAATGCAAAATATCATTCAGTGTAGTTGGGGTAATAGGGTATGTAATGAAGGTTTGTAATGAGATAATGACAGGTTAAACTTGTATTTTACTTAGTCTATAGATAAATTGCCAGTAACAGCAAATGTTATTGATAAAACACACACACAGAACACATACCCAAAGCTACCAACAAACAAACAAACAAACAAAAACATGTACAGCTCTTGAATTTCTTCGGTTGCAGTGTTCGGGTCTTCTTATTATGTAATGAAAATAATATAAAAAGTGAGCTGACAAGAAGGTCCAAAGCAAAAATTTTGAGGGTTCTGACAAATTAATGACATTGAAGAGACTTAAATTATCCTGCCTACATAACTATTTATAACCACGATGACAAAACCACCTGGGACTAAGGTGAGCATTTAAACTCACCTTTGAGACTTAAGGCACCCTAAACTCTGTTCAATTTATCATTACAATGACTCAACCAACAAAATAGAAAAACCATCCATATTCTTGCTGAAAACTAATTAAAGATCTTACTCATGTATTTTGATTCCTGAAACCTTAGACAAGAAATGGTGCAGGAGAGAAACAAGTCAGGGGGGTGGTCAGGGGGGTAGAACACGAGGAGTTCCTACTGACTCCCATTATCTGTAGGGTCTGGGAATCATAAAGATTTTATGGCCAACACTCAGTCCACAGGTTGTAAGACTGCCTGGTAAGCTAATGAACTATTACAAATAAAAAGGAGAACAATAATTTCTGGTTCACTTATCTTAAAGTAGCCAAGGATACAAATGTAAAGATTTCAAAAATTTTCTGCCAAGAATAAATATTTAAAATTTAAAAATCATGATTTCAAGACAAATGTTTCCCCTGAACTCACTAATGTCTCTTCCTGCCTGTTGATTTTTTTCCAGCTCTGTAAACTACTGGGACCCTCTAGGTTGTCAAAGAAGGTTTTCAATTAATTTAAGCATTTATGGTCTACATTTATTTGTAATAAAACATGACAAAAACAGTAAGCCTAAATAATTCTTCTTTATTTTCATTTTGTATTCCATTTCTGTCTCTGAATAGCTCATTCTTATTGTATTTTTTTCCATTGCCATTTATCTCCTCATACCCTCTTCCACCTCCACCCAAAACCCTCCCCCCATTGCGATCACCACTGTTGTCCACGTCCATGATTTTTTTTTTTTTTGGCTCAATCCCTCCATCCGCTCCCTTCCCCCAGCCAGAGTTGTCAGCCTGCTTTTCATCTATGAGTCTGCCTCTGTTTTGCTTGTGAGTTCAGTTTGTTCATTAGATTCCAGATATGAGTGAAATCATATGCTACTTGTCTTTCTGTGATTGGCTTATTTAACTCAGGTGTGTATATATATATAATCTGTGTGTTTGTGTGTGTATCCTAAAAAATAGAATTAGATGAAAACCAATCTTCTCAGTTCCTTTGCAGAATGTAACAAAGCAATATTTGAAAATTTCAGAGGAGGAAAGAATATCACTCAAGAAATACATATCCAATAAAAGTACGATTCATTGGAGAGGGGAAATGAAATGCATTTTCAGATTTACAGCATTTGGACTATGTATTTCACATATGTTCTTCTGATGAATTAATGAATCAAATCCCCTTTGAAAGTTATTCCAATCAACAAGTCAATGAGACAAAGGCTCAAGAAAGGGAGGATACCATATAGAGGGAAGGAAAAACAAAACCAATTGTAATTAGAATCTCCTACTGCACTTAACGAATATTAGTTAAATCCCTGAAGGCTGTACTGTACTCTCAATTGCTAATCTTGTGATTGAGCCTAATTTATATACAATGGCGTCTCTCCTGAATAAGATATATGTGTAAAAAATAAAAACAAAACCTTCAGGTTATTTCAGTGATACCTGAGATAAGGAGGTTTTGACTTGCTAAAGTATTCCACTTACTCAAAAAGAATCCATTGATATATTTTCTTTCTTGAAATTGTTAAAGAAATATGCAAATATATTATATATTTAAAGTTTTAAAGGTAATGGTATATAGAATAGAATTACAATGTAAAATCTTTAAGTCATGGAACTGGCAGGATAATAGTTGAAAACCATGGGAGACCAAGAATATTTGATCATAGAAAAGTTAGGATATTAAAAGAAGAAAATCCCAAGTCCTAACAATATATAACATAAAATTCAATAACAATAATGAAATCAAAACATCAATTATCACAATACAGGTGCCTACTTTAAATTTCCCTTTGAAAGACAAATTCAGTTTATGATCAAATGAAATTTTAGTACCTTGATATTAATGAGAATCACACTTAAAAGGAATTATATTTTGAAAAGGATAACAATAAAGATGTGGTAAGTATATATTAGGCAAGTGCAAAGTAAAAAGTGAATAATATTAGTAACAGAAAACAGAAGTTACAACTAAGATTTTTGGTATTCTTTGTTAAAGACCTATAAACCATAACACAGAGTTAAGCCATAAATCTTTATGCACATGGCAGAAACATATAAAAACTTAAGAGCTATTTAGAAGCTATCTAGGTAAACACAAAATTTAAAAAATGTTTGAAGAATTGTTTAACATACAGTTTTAATTCAAATAGATCAATTATTCAAAACATAAGTAGTGATATAGAATATCTAACAAGCCTGATTTAGCATTATATATTGAAACTTGGACATTATAAACAATGTTATATATTTTCTTTCATACATAAATAGTGTATTTAGAACATAATCAATTACTTTAGGATTAAAAGTCAATAATTTCCAAAAAAATAAAAATACTAATATTAACAGTAATAAAAACAAATTATTACTAATATTTTAACACCCATAACAATTCTCATGTGGATATGATAATATCAAAATAAAAATTTAGGACTTTTTAATATATGAACTATAATGAAAATAGGATTTGCCTTATATATACCTTATATATACCAATAATTGGTTCTTTAATTGGACAATAAAACAACTTCCATAATACTAATCAAGAAAAGAAAAAGTATCTTTTACACACATCATTTGAAAACATGTGATCCAACTGGCACAGTTATGTTTCAATACAACTTTAATTACAAAAAAAAGGTTAGGCAGGTCTTAGCCTGCAGGCTGTAATTGCCACCCTTGCCCTAGCATGAAAAGAAAGATGTAGACCGTCACAACTCATTTTACAGAGATTACATAAAGCCAAGAACCAAAATCTGACTATGACAAATCACAAAGAAAATGAAGGACTAATGTCATTAGGATTACATATGCAAAAATCTTAATAGAAAATTATCCAGTGTAACCCAGCAATAGACTAAAAGAGTAACACATTAGTAGGATTAATCTCAGCGATGCACAGCTCCTCTTAAAAGATGTGCTGCATTAATATTCTTCATATTAAAAAGGTAAAGAAAAGTGTGACTTATTTTTATTGATATTTCCAAAATATATGAAAAAGCTCAGTATTCTTTCATTAAAATAAGAAATATAACAACTTTACAACACAAATAGAAGAAACTTTAGTTAAATTGAAAAAGAATTTATCTGAAACAAATAAAGATGTATTTTTAATGTTAAAACACCAGATGAATTCCAGAGTAAGACAAGAAATATTGGTATTGATTTTATTATTTAGTTTGTATTATAATAGATGAAGTATGAATACTGAAATATTAGTTTAGCAATAAGACTTGTTTCAACATTTTGAAACAGGTTTTGTCCTATATTAATTAAAACCAAATACATATTCTTAAGAAAACATATTTGAAAATGATATTCATAATAAAAAACAAAAACACAAAAGCTTTATTAAACTTAAGAAATATGCAGAATATATAAAAATTTTAAATGTATATTTAACACAAAAGGAAGTAAGTGAAGAGACATAACTCTCCATGAGAAACCATTTACTTTTGCACAGATATCTCTTCCAGAATTCATCCATAAATTCAATTGCAACTAAAATACTAATTGCATTTTAATGGGGGATGGAGGTTGCGATGAAGGTAACTTTATCGATGAAATACAGGGGGGTGGATTATGCATGACCTGTGGACACAGGCAATGATATGGGGATTGATGTAAGGAGGGGAGAGCATGGGGATGGGTGGAGATGGGGAAAGGAATAGGTGGGAACAACTGTGATAGCATAAACATACATGCAAAAAGATAAACACACAGAGAACATATTAATAAAATGAGTTGGGGAGTAGTTGGTCCTACATTATAATATGTTAAAATTAGTTGTAAAGGAAAAATAAGTAATCATAGTACTGAAGTCACTATAGTAGAGAAATTCATGGAAAAAAATATAAAATTCAAAGATGGCTACAGCGACATCAACAATTTATTATACGGTAAAAAATGACATTCAAGGCAAGTGCAAAAGATTGATTTATTAATAAATGTTATTGGGGATGTCCACTAATAAAATTTACAAAACTTTTCTGGAAGAAAATTGGTAATATATAAATAGTTTCCAATATGTTCATCCCTTAAAATAGTTTAAGAGTATTTCCTGGGGAAATAATCGGACAACAGGTTGATTATAATGACTTTTATTACCTATTGCATTACAGTAGAAAAAATTCAAAATAATCCAATGTCTAACAATTAAAAATGAGTAAAATATATTACAATTAAACAGTGAAATATTATGCACTCATTAAAGTTCTTAATGTATATATGTATGTTATATACATATATATATGCAAACACACATCCAAGACTATGCATATCTATGTCTATAGACACAGACATATCTATATATACATACATTATCTATGTATATATAATGTATATATTTATATGTACATAGACAGATGTCTATGTATATATTTATATACATAAATATAAATGTATATCTATGTATCTATGTATATATTTATCTATGTATATATTTATATGTACATAGACAGATGTCTATGTATAACATACATCTAAATGCATAGATATATTTATATTTGCATGTGTGTATATGTATATGAGGGGGGCCCCCAAAACTGGAATTAACTTCTGGAAGGCAGGCCCCTTGTGGCATAGGCTTCCCCCACTAGATGAGTGCTCTAGAAACCCATCTGCATCATTGTACCAGCTGGTGTGGTTGTGAGAAGCTGCATTCAGCTTCACTGAAATTTTTTTGACGACTCTGTCAACATGTTTGCCCATTTCATAATGGGAGATTTACGAGTGCACCTGTTCACACTGCACTGAGTGTTCAGCAGTTTTTGAACAAGTATGGCATGACCCCCATGCCCCACTCTCCCTATTCACCCAATCTAACACTGAGTAACATTTTCTGTTTCCCCAGATGAAAAAAGTCCTCAAAGGGAAATATTTTACTGATGTTGAAGAGGTGAAACAAGAAACGGCAGAAGCACTAAAAGGCATCAAAATTGACAAGTTCAAAAACTATTTTGAACAGTGGAAAAAATGTCCCAGTAGGTGTATTGCATCAAACGGAGTGTACTTTGAAGGTGACTTAAGGTTTAACATATAAGAATAAATACGTAGTTTTTTACAAATAAATTTCTTTTTTTTTTTGGATTCCCCTCTCATAAATACATGCACATCCAATATACAAGGTCTGTCCAGAAAGCATCCAACCACTAATATGTAAATTAGAGAGATTTATTGCATAAGATAGAAGATACAAGAAACATTGTACATAGGACAATGATACCTCAGTCCCCTTCAAAGTAGGCACCTTGGGACTTCACACAGTTTCAGTTTTCATCAGTTGTCCCATCGTGTCTTATTGCATCTCATCGACAATCTGAAATCTCTTCTATTTCAAAGGTGATTTTAGTTTTGGGAAAAACCAGAAGTCACAGGGCACCAAATATGGGCTGTAGGGAGCCTGAGTCACCTGGGTGATTTGATATTTTGCTAAAAAACTCTGCATGAGACATGATGCATGAGCAGGCATGTAGTCGTGATGAAGCTGCCAATCACCAGCTGCCCATATCTGTGGCCTTCTGAATCATCTGAATAATTTCTGCAGAGGAATGTTCAAACTTAATGCAAAAATTTATGCCAATTCGTTGTTCCACTTGCTGAGTCATTTTGAATGTAACAGCCACACAGTACACGTGCACATTCAATGGCATCTACCACCCCCACTGACTAGTACAGTGAACTTGTCATTGTTCATACATGTGCATTCTAGTCTACCCCCTTAGCTGCCAGGTTAAATCTATGTCATGCAAACCATTCCCATTATATTAACAATGGTTAGACAGAGCTCATATATACATAATTATTATATACACACACACACACACACACATACACACATACACATTTACGTACAAATCTATATATGTGCATGTAGATTTTTGTGTATATACATACATATACATACTTGGAACTATATCTAAAATATATAGATATGATTAAGTGAATAAAGCAGATTATAAAATGGTATAAAACCATTTTTAAAGTAATGAAATTTATATTATTCATTTATTTATAATTAGGAAAAAGTGTCTGTGTATATATACACACAACTGATGCTGTTTGTTCCTGAACAGTGGGATTAGAGATTATTTTTATTCTTTCATTTGTTTTTCTGCATTGAATGAAATTTGTTTACATTGACATTTATTCTCAAGGATAAAAGACCATTCAATTTTAAAATATATAATAAATAAGTGGAACCAATATCTGTTCTCTCAATGAAAGGCACTTTGTAAAAATACAAAAAAAAAAGTCATTTCTGGATTCTTCTTTCTTCTTGTTGTTCTGATTGGTTGTTTTTTGCTTCCTTATATTTCAAATCACTTATTTGATTCCTCAGCTTCATTCACTTTACTATTGTTCTGTTGTTTCCCTTTCAATTGTTCTTTAGTTCAATTAATGTATTCTTATTTCTGACTGGATCTTTTTGATGCTGTTGAGGCCCTCACTAAATTCCTTGAGCATCCTTATAAACAGTGTTTTGAATTCTGCATCTGATAGATTGCTTACCTCTATTTTGTTTAGTTCTTTTTCGGGAGTTTTGATCTGTCCTCTCCTTTTGGCCATGTTTCTTTGTCTCCTCAATTTGGAAACCTCCCTGTGTTTGTTTCTATGTATTAGGTAGAGCTGCTATGAGTCACTGTCTTGGTAGTGTGACCTAATGTAGGCCGTGTCCTGTAGGGTCCAGTGGAATTGCTTCTCCTGTCACCCAGGCTGGGTATTTGAGGTACACCCTTTGTGTGGGCTGAATACATTCTCCTCTTGTAGTTGAGCTTTGGTTGCTATTGGTAGGTCAATGGGAGGGATTTACCCTGGTCAGGATTGGCTGTGACCACTGAACATCAACATCCATCATCTGTAGTGGATCAGCTGTTCAGGTGCATAATAGTGGTTCTCCAACGTGGTCTATAGGTTTCCACTGGGTGCACAGGCTCTGGAGTTTCCTGGGTGGTGCAGGCCAAGGTCACCTCCACCCTGTGTTTTGTCCAGAGCTACCCTGCCTGAACTATAAAGCAATATGAGATAGCTGTTCCTTGTTCTGGGTTGGAGATTCCCAGATGAATACAAGCTCTGAATCTAGGCTAGCCACTGGTAGTAAAACAAAAAAAACAAACAAATAACCAAGGATAGTATAAGCAGCCTTTAGGACAACTTCTAGCATTCCAACATTTGCATCATAGGGGTGCCAGAGGGAGAAGAGAAAGAGCAAGAAATTGGAAATATATTTGAAAAAATATATATGAAAAGGTGTTCAACTTCACTAGCTATTAGGGAATTACAAATAAAAGCTACAACAAGATACCATCTCATACCTTGTCTTGAGCAGGAGTTTTGTCAATACGGCTATTATTGACAAGACAAGTAATAACAAATGTTGAAGAGGTCTTGGAGAAAAAGGAAACTTCATTTGCTGCTGGTGGAAGTGTAAACTGGTACAGCCATTATGAAAAACAGAATGGAGGTTTCTCAAAAAATTAAGAGTAGAGTTACCATATGACCCAGTAACACCTGGGTATATACCTGAAAAATTTAAAAAGATTTATTTGCAAAAATATATGCACCCCTATGTTCATTGCAGCACTATTCATGGTGGTCAAGACATGGCAACAATAAAAGTGTCATTTAATAGATGATTGGATACAGAAGATGTGGTGCATCTATACAATGCCATAAGAAAAGATGAAATGCTGCCATTTGCAACAATGTGGCTGGATCTTAAGAATATCATGCTTAGCAAAATAAGTTGGAAAGAAAAAGTCAAGAACCATATGATTTCATTCATGTGGGATATAAAACTGAAAGAAAAAAATAAGCAAACCAAACAAACAAATATTCATGGACACACACAACATGCGGTGATGATCAGCAAAAATGGGGGTTGAAGATAGTGTAATTATAAGGGATCAAGTTAATGATGACAGAGGAGATGTGACTTTGGGCAGTGAACACACTGTGCAATATACAAGTGATGTGTCATAGAACCGTACGCTTGAAACCTATACAATTAAATATTAATAAGAAATGAAATTAAACTTTTTTCTTTTTCTTTATGTGTTATTTTTTCAACTTACTACCAAATTTTTAGGGCATAAGTGCTTATAAAGATATTTGGGTCTAACTATTTGGTAGATAAAATTGTTGAAGATTTCTTTTCTCCTATTATTGAGACACTCAGGGTACCATGAACCTAGAAAGTTTGTAACCTTCAGTGAATCTCACTCATTAACTAGCACACATTAATGTGCTGTTAGACCAGAAGGACCTAGTCAAGTATAGGACAACCTGCAGCAGCCTAGTAGCAAACTATTAGACTTAGATCAAGTAGTAATAACAGGTAAATCTGATCATGATTAATTACATAATGTTGAGATGTTCAAGTTTAATTTCTCTAAAATTCCATCACAAACCTGGGCATTTTGGAGTGTGACTTTCAAAAGGAAACAAGGCTTGACTGAAGCCCTAGGTTGCAATGAACTCACATCTGAGTTTTTTCTAGTACTCTTTCACCAAAGCAAAGCTCTCTTGACTCTCATTGTTATAATAAAATCCCTAATATGGCCTATACATATGAATTTTCAAAACCTTGTTCATTAAGTATAAACTTCAAATCCTTCTGTGATTTGAGATTTTGCCAATTGCTTAATGGTGACAATAGAGAAGAATTCGTTAAAATAAATATTTATTTAGTAAACAAAAATAACAAAAGACTTCATATAAACAATCCCCCATCATAAGTGTATCCTGACTAAAATCACAATTAAATATTATAATTTATTAGACAAAGATTGACAGAAGATAGCTTCTCTATATAAATTATCACTAAATAACTTGTATAACTGAAGGTTTCTTCCACAAGTTTTTGATTTATCAGAGTAACTTTTGTATAAGCAAAATAACACTTCACATTGTTTTCCAAAGGAAAACAGGTATTTCATTGTATACCATGTTAATCTATAGTTATACTAAAAAAAGAAAAAAGAATGAAAATCCCTATAGGGACTTTATAAAATACATAACTTGATAATTTAATTCAGCAAAAACATTAGACTTTATTAAATAACTTACTGTGTATTAAAAAATTTCCTAGTTGCTATTATTAAGGTTCCTTTGACTTAGGGGACAATGACTGGATAGGTACATTACTATAGGCTCTAGAGTAAGTCATTTAAATGGAAGACAGAGATATGTAGTTCAACTCTCTTGATATACTTACTGAAAACTAAGCTCCATAAAGGTAAGGGAACTTGTCAAGACCAACCATCTACCCATCTACTCACCTGTCTAATATTTATGTAGAGTTTACTTTGTGCCAGACATTGAGTTATTCACTGAAGACACGTTCCTTCTGCTTTTAAAAAGTTACAGTTAAATACATGATTTTCTTGGTTAGATGTTTTAATAAACCAGAATACTAGGTTTTGAAAATCTCAATCTCTGGATCCCACTCTGAGATCAATTAAAAATACAATAGAATGTAAACTTAAATGAAAGAATCTCTAGAGTGTTATCTAGGCAATGATATAGTTTTGTTAAAAGTGTACAGTAATTCTAATGTGCATCCAATGCTGAAGACCACTTTAGTGGAAAAATAGATGCTGACCAAGTAATTACAAATGTTCTAAGTGCTGAGTGTTACTACTGAGAAGTGTGAAGTCTCCTGACATTTCAAGGATGTTTCTACTATATATTGTTCCTCTCTTGAGGTAGCTAAACATCATCATTTATGGAAATATCCCATTAAAAGGATTTAGATGTAAAGTATGATGCTGATCCTCAAATATTAGAATATATTACTCTCAAAAGCATAAGTGTTTTTCAAGGCTCTAAATGAATAAGTTGTAGAATTACAGGTATGGTGGATATAAGCAGGGACTGTAGTCTGAAAAAGAAAGCATTTCATGAAAAGGCAAATACTGTTTCTTGTTCACATCATAGGATTTCTGATTAAAATTGAGATGTGTAATGTTTTTTCAAATATTATATCGACTTTTTCTTTTAGGAGGGATAGTGTTCATACTGACAGGTTTAGGAAATATAAGAATGTTTCATGTTGATGTTCATTATTATTAATTTTGTTTTATTTTAAGGTAAATATGCAAATAAGTTTAGCTTATTATGTCAGAAATACAAAGGAAATATGACATTGGCCAATTTTAGAACCTAAATAATTGTGTATTGGTGTTAGAAGTTCTAAAACTTCAGAAATCTAAAGGCAATTTTACTTTTAAGTTTTTCCAAGTCATAAATGCAAAAATCTTCAAACAGTAGTAATTACGATGAAATGGCAAAACTCCTGCTCAAGATAAACAGGGTACAGTGAGTTTTTAAAACAATATTTTGCAAAATTTTTTGTGACTTTCAATACCCTCAATCCTCAGAATATAATGACACCATACAGATTATATCCCCTTGTTTGGTCAAATAGCAACCAAGTTAAAAGTACCTTTTTACAGTTGTTGTTTTTTAATTGTCCTACCATATATAAATTCATATTTAAATCTCTTCGAGTACAACTCCACATCTTTCCTCTTCTAATTCACAGTAAATTTGATGCAAGGTGTGTTGTTGTCAGCAGCCAAATGCAGCCAAATAGACTCTGATGATATCATGTAGTAAATGAAATGCCAACCGAAACTTGAACAGCTTCCTATTTTGCATTGCTGAATTTATACTGTAGACAGGAGCGATATGATATGCAGCAGCTCCTACCATGATTTAACTTGCATCCTAAGAGAAATGTGCTAAGTTATCAATGGTGCCAACAGACATACTGGAGAAACGCTGAAGCTACTACCTCTAATAGAAGAGAAAGTCACTAACTTTAGCCCAGAGGACACTGATCTTTTAAACACATCAGTCCAATGGACAGACATCTACAATTCTACATGTCTGTGTTTATATTTCATCTATTCCTTTTTCTGACAGTCCCAGGATTCAATACAACTTTCAGACTCCAAATGTGCCTTTCGCTCTGTGTGTGTGTGTGTGTGTGTGTGTGTGTGTGTGTGTGTGTGTGTGTTGTTTTGGAATAGTTTTCTTTTCCAAAAGAACATCTGGCCCCTGAAGTAAACTGGTGAACATTTTCGTATTCTCTGCCTAAGTGTATTAGACACCAGATGAAACACACATCTATTTCTACGTCTGAGGCAACAAAAGCTTTCCTGAGAAGAATAAGTGAGGGCGGGTCTGCAGAATTATATATGGAGCCTTTCTTCCCCAACAGATGGACAGAGGCCTCCAGAGGTCTGTTTACTTCTAAGGAACTTGGCTCTGCATGTTGATTAGCGAACTCTAGGAGGGTTGTCAGTGAAGGATGGAAACCCTAGGCTAAGAAAGATTCTTTTATTGTAGTCTCCGCACATAATACTCATATTGTACTCTTGGGACATGTGGCCTGTATAAAGGCATGTGTCTGTGTGCGTGAAGAGGAAACACGTATCACCAAAGCTTTAACTTATTTCCACAAGCATGAGTACCATTCAACACAAGTGTGCAAGAATGTTCAGGTGAATTTTGCCAGGCAGAGAGTGATAAATATAAATTGGAGAGTATGTGCTAGAAATCCAAATTGCAGAAAATTACATTGGTGTTTATAGCATTTAGTTACATGTTTAACCACTTCTAGCATCTGGGAAGGGCTATTGATTTAGTGATAGATTATGAAATTATCTCTGAAAGGAAGCAATCAATTATAAATCCCTCATCCATGCAGTTGTTAAAGTGTCTTAACTGTCATACATCTGTCACAATGATATTTGTTTCTGGCTATGATAACCTAAATACCTATGTGTCAAAGTGGTCCAATGACACTACAGCTTTTTTTTTTCACATTTTGACCACTTTTAATAAATACTTTTAAAAAGATTTTAAAATTTTTTTATTCTATCACAGTTGTTCCAATTTTTCCCCCTTTGCCCTCCTCCACACATCCCATTTCATACTCCCAAATTCAATTCCCATACTGTTGTCAGCGTCCATGGATCATTCATACATGCTCTTGAACTATGAACTATCTTCCCCTTCTTTCTACCATTATCCCCCTCCTCCCTCCTCTCTGATCACTGTCAGTCTGTTCCATGTTTCCATGCCTGTGGTTCTATTTTGTTTATTAGTTTATTTTGTTCATTACATTCCCCTTATAGGCAAGATCACATAATATTTTTCTTTCACCATGTCTACAACCACCTTGAATGCACCCAATCTCATGTGATCTCAGATTAATAATTTAAAACAAATCAGCTAATACCATAGTTGTTTCCCTAGTTCCAACCAGGATTCATTTCTCAGTCATTTTTCTCTGTCCTTTGAAAGACATGACCTTCTCAGTCTTTAGAACCAGATCCAATCACATTATGAATACCTACTACACATGAGATATTTCAACATGAATGCACTTAATTTGCACCACTCACTTATTAGATATTGTTTTTCTTTTACAGCTATAGAAACTGTGAGAAAACTGAATAAGTACCTTATGGTCTCTCAGCTGCTTGATGGCAGCAAGGACCAGATCCTAAGTCTATCTATTTTTATTATAAAATTGGTGTTTTTAATCACTTCACTATGCATTTGCTTTTTCATGGAAAACAATTTGGGCCTACACAGGAACTTCCACAATCAAAAGTAAAATTCCAGAGTTATAAGAAAATTTAGAAACCATTTAATCTAATGTCCTGGCACTTGAGTTACCCTTGGTACCATATCCCTAATGGTAATCACCCAATGCCTGAATAATCCCTATGCCAGTTGTTCACTGCTTCATTGTTCATTTTGCTGTTGTTGTTGTTGGAGTTGTTGTTGTTTTGAGGAACATACCATGTCCATTTATTACAAAATTCAGTATTTCCAACAATAAGCAAATATATACTCTCAATATTTCCAAATTTTACTACTTTGACATTTGACCTATAAACTTATTGCAAAAGACATCACTATGTTAACACTGACTTGAAAATTATCAAACCAATTTTATAACTGATTTAAAAATACAAAGAAACAATAAGGTTTAGGACTATGGTGGGTTAAAACAAAAATACCTGGAGCATTTTTCCTACCAGATTTTAAACGACAATATTTTTGGGCTATGTGAAAGAATCCACCTCCTCATAAAATAAAAAAAATAATAATAAAATAAAATAATTTTTAAAAACTTTCATCATATCTAATTACCTAATGCTAGAATGTACTTAGAGTACATTATCAGAAAACTCATCCCTCTATTGAGCTAAATTCTTTCTACCAGCAGCTCTTACTACTAAATTCCATTTCTAACCTCTAGAGAAACACTGGATAACTTTATATTCTCTTCTACTGAGCAATGACATTATTTTTTAGAACAAAAATATGGAAGAGAGTGTACAAATTACTTCAAGAATTTAAGAAGTGCTAGCTTGAAATTCAAATTATATTTATTTAAATATACATATCTAGGCTCCTATGCAAGTGATTTCCCTAAATGAATATGCTACTAATGTACAGACAGAATATATCATTGGTTGTTATCTGTTCCAGAAGCAGAGGTCCTGGGGAGCATTTGGTATGAATAGTAGTTAGCACAGATTAAGTACATTAAGACTTCTAAGGTATGGGTCTTTTAAGCTTGCAAAGTGAGTTGAGTTTACTTGACCTATAAGCTTTAAATTAACCATCTGTAAAATGGGAACAATTGGAAAATACTACAGCCTTTACTGGTATATCTCTAGAGGTCTTTCAGCTTCAAAAGTTGTTAAAAAAATTAATATTTTACTTAAGAGGTATCTATTCATTGGTCTTTCAGGGATATAATTTTGTTATATGGTGCAGGTTGTGATTAATTTAGTAAATATTCAGTGTTAAAAACACTGTATATAACACTCACCATAGACATGTTTTTTTTCCATATGTCAAATACTCATGTCAAAATACAATGTTAAATTTATTGTGTTTAAAACTGAGATATCTCTTTGTAAAAATTTACAGTCAGTTAATATAAACAAGAGTTGGGTACAGATGTTTATATGGCAACATATTCATTTTAGATAATATTTTTTAAGCATGAGCAAATAAACTGCAGAAATATAATAAATGATATTTCAATCAATAATGAGTACCATTTATCTGGTATTCTACAGCTTCACAGACAGACAAACCCAGTGCTAATTATAATTTCATGTTAATGTTTTTAAAAAGGCATTGAACATATTGGTGGTCACAAAATAGTTACTGGGATATAAAGTACAGCTTAGGAAATATAGTCGGTAATATTATAATAACTATGTATAGGGCCAAGGTGTACTGGAAATATCGGCGGCAGGTGAAGGGGCACACTTTGTAAATTATATGATAGTCTAACCAGTATCGTTGTTCTGTATACTTGAAACTAATACAAAATAACATTGAATGTAAATTGTAATTGATAAGGGGAAAAAGAAAAGAAAAAGAAAGAAATCAAGTATAAAAACATGGAGAACATCTCATGGAGTAAAGGATTCTACAAATTCTGTGCAAAAGTTTTTCACTTACTGTTCCCAGCACCAAGTAGAAAATCAATATATTAGCTATATCAATTAAATAAATTAATTAAATCAATTAAACTAAGAAAATTTTTAAATGTATGTGCATTTCTTGGATAATAAAGGGTATGTTAATTAAAGTCTTTAAAATTTATAATTATTTTTATTAATGTTTTAAACTCAACTAATTTCATAAAAATCGATTCAAAATAATTTATTTCCCTTATCTAGACTATTAAAACTACATCAAAACCTTTTTTTTTTCAGTGTGAAAAACAGGATAGTAATATCTCTAACAATAAAATTTATCGACCTCCTACTTTGTGCCTGGCACTGTTTTAATCAATTTGCTTTAATTAGCTCATTTAATCCTGATAACAATACTATGTGGAAGTTCTTATTACTATCTCCAACTTTGGATGAGAAAATTGTGGCCCATGAGGTTAAACTACTTCTCAGGGTCATAACTAAGTAACAGATTCTGATCCAAGAAGCCTGGCTCCAGCATTTATCTCAGCCACCAAGCGATATCGCCTGTCAAATATGTCAGGGCCTCTGTCACAGAAGACACTACAATCATTATTTTTGAACAAATTGGTCCTAATTGGAAAGAATAGTTTACCAGGTGCTATGCCCAAAATGGGATGTGATGACATGTAGCCAATCCCTTTTTAGGATGACAGCACTTTAGCAAAGCAGCTCAAAATTCAAAGATGCACCTTGCAGTTCTTACTCTGACAGGGGCAAGAGATGTAGTAGTTGGGCCCTTGGCTCCTGCATCAGGTCTGTGTGCCATGCACAGAAAATGCAACCACTCTGTGCTTCAGTTTTCTCATTTAGAAAGTAGGGAGGATGATGATGTAGTTGTGGCAGTAGTGGTAGCCATGCCATGGGGTTGATGCGAATACCACACGTCAGGCTTAATATAAACACTCCACAGATCTTAGGTATTATTGCCATTCCTACAGCTCAGCTTCTTTACCTGACTCCCTTCTCAGTATTTTTATTCACTCAAAAATGACATTATTTGGACTGATTTGCCTGTCATGTAAAGATTGGATCCAGTTGCTGCACAAAGGGAATCCATGTGTCTGTTCATTCTCATTAGACATTGTCAAGCCTTGCTAATTCCAGACTGTTCTCAGACACTAGGGAGAGGGAAGAGAATCAGAATGCAAAGTTTTACAGGCTAAGATGCCCTTGAAAATCAGAAGTTTGGTTGCCTGCCTCTTCCATCTAACCCAAAAGTCTTCTTTCAAAAGCATCGACTCCAGAGTGGACATCACGGTTTGGGATAGGGGGTGAGCAAACTGCTCTCTGCCATGCAATATTTGGGATAACTGGAGAACAATTCCCCCAGATTCTCATAGTTCTGACAGCCAGTCCCAGCTGCCTCATGTTTTCATCTCAGGCCTCACAGGATGCACACGGCAAATAGATTCTGGAACAAATTTTCCAGAGGGTATTATACTCTCTCCAAGGAATACCTCTTTCCATATAGCATAATCTATCGATCCAATTAACACCAACTTTCTTAATTGCCTAATGTAAAATGAACAAGAAGAAAAATTGATCCCAAAATAACGTCTCCCTTCCCTGATCTACACCCCTGCACTAATCGTGGTTCTGTAACCACAGAAATATATGAAACGATTAATTTTCTGACTGCATTCCCTGTACAAGCAGAAATATTGTACATTTTCAACAGGGTACTCTTTTCATCTGAATTGCTAGTATTTGCATGACAGGACGCAAATAGATTTGTGGAGCATGACACAAAATTAATATTTAAAAGAGGAAAGAATAATCAGTTGCTTTCCCCCTCAAGTCCCTTTAGAATCCGCAGAGCAAAAAAAGAGGCAATAAGTACATAATGCATATAGTTATAAAATGAAGATGTTGAGACACAGCCTTTTCAGTAGAAGCAGGGGGGTAATGCACAATACTCTTGTTTAATTTAATTGCTTGACTCTCTGCAGGCACACTTCCCTTTAGAACCAACGTCCTATGTGGCAATGACCTTTCCAGACCAGTCTGCAAGCATCAGTTCACACTAGGAGCTAAGCAGTGAAGTGTAGCTGCAAGTGGAAGAGACTTGGGTGAGACTTGTGCAATCACTTTCTACTCATGTGGAATGAGGTTAATCATTTAATCTCTTTGAACTTCAGTAAGGTCATCTATGAAATGTGTACACTAAAACTTTTTCCCTAGGATTCTAGAAAAATAAGAGAGTATGGTTGTAACCTACTTAGCACAAAACTTAGCATGTAATGTAAACTCACAATATGGTACTTATTAATATAACCACTAAATGGTACATACAAATTACTATTGTAACTATACCTAGCTATTAAGTAGGACAATGATTTTTGTTAAAATGGGAAAACAAGAATTTCAAGGCTCACTTCCTTGTGAAATAGTGTTAGGCCACTATTTCTTTCCCTGGCTGACAGAGAAAGCCTCCATCCTTCTTTAGCGCCCTAGACTTTGGTTCCAGTAGAGGTAATTAGGGAATGAATAAATCCTACAAAGTGCTATCTTCCCTCTATAGTGTTTTTATAGTTTACAAACCTTGCACACATGAACTGATAGCCCACTGCCTGCAGCTTACAAGAATCATTCTTTTTAAAAACTTCCAAATTAAATGGTTCCAGAAATTCTTTTTACATGATTTCAGAAGTCTAGTGCCTTCCACAAGACTTTTGAGGGCACTAGGAATGCATGTATTCCCCTGTCCTTCCCCTTTGTTTTCCTGATTTCTTCACACAGTCTCACCTGCAGCTGCTGTCTGGTGGCTGCCCTGGTTTGTGCCACAGCCTCGCACCCCCCATTGGCCACTACCTCCCCTCCCCCATCCCTAAATATAATCTCCAAACACAAGAGAGAACATATGGGGTGGGGATACAGGATAGCACAAAAGTAAGTAGGTTTAAATATTAGACTCCTTATTTTAGACTTCTTCCTGTGGTCTATAGTCTCTGACATTTTCCTATCCTGTATTATCCTATCATATACGATGTTGTCCTGCTCTGCCCTGCCCTGTCTTGTCTTGTCCTATCCTATCCTATAATTCACTTTTCTATTCCATTCCATTTTACTCTAATCCAGTCTGTTTTTAAAATTCTGGAGGTATCATCACACTGATTTCACAATCCCCTGACTCATGCCCACAATTAAACACAATATTCTAGGTCCCCTATATCTACCTGAAGCAGTCAGGGATTGCAACTAGAGAGCTTTGGTTTTCAAACTAAAAATACTACCTGCATTTAAAAATTCACATTGTCAACACCATTTATTGAATAAACTAGCTTTAGCCCATTGTATGTGCCTGCTTCCTCTGTCAAATATTAATTTTCTATAAGGGTGTGAGTTTATTTCTGGGCTCTCTAGTCTGCTCCATTGATCTATGAGTCTGTTTTTATGCCAGTGCCAGGCTTTTTTGATTACTGTGGCTTTATAGTATAGTTTGATATTAGGTGGTGTGATTCCTCCAACTTTGTTCTTCTTTCTCAGGATCACTGTTGCTAAGTGGGCCTTTTATGGTTCCATATAAATCTTTGAAATATTTGTTCCAGTTCTGTGAAAAACATCATTCGAATCTTGATAAGAATTGTGTTGAATCTATAGATTGCTTTGGATACTATGGACATTTTAATGATGTTAATTCTTCTTATCCATGAACACGGTATGTACTTCCACTTATTTGTATCTTCTTCAGTTTCTTTCATCAGTGTCTTATAATTTTCTGAGTACAGGCCTTTTACACCCTTGATTAGATTTATTCCCAGGTATTTTGTTCTTTTTGAACAAAATTCCCAGTCATGAATGGGGATGTTTTCTTAATTTTCCTTTCTGATAGTTCATTATTGGCATAAAAATATAGCTGATTTCTGGATATTACTTTTTTATCCTACTACTTTACTGAATTCATTCATCAGTTCTATTAGTTTCTTGGTGGAATCTTTAGGGTTCTCTATGTACAGTATCAGGTCATCTGCAAATAAAAACAGTTTTACTTCTTCCTTTCCAGTTTGGATGCCTTTTATTTTTTCTTCCTTTCTGATTGCAATGGTGGGCTAAAAATAATTTATTCAATAAATGGTGCTGGTAAAATAGAACAGCTATGTGCAGAAAAAATGAAACTAGGCTGCTTTCTTACACCACACAAAATAATAAATTCAAAATGGATTAAAGGCTTAAATGTTAGACCCAAAATCATAAAAACCATTGAAGAAATAGGCAGTAAAATCTCAGACATTGCTCATAGCAATATTTTATCTGACATAACTGCTCAGGCAAGAAACAAAAGAAAAAAAATAACAAATGGGACTGTTACTGGTGAGAGACCTGGGGCAGAGGACACCCCCACCCAGAGCTTGTTCCTCAGTTCTTGCCTCACTTGCAAAAAATGAATTCAAGTAAGAGACAGCATGTGTGGTGGAAATGAAATAGCAAGTTTAGTTATGAAACACATATGAGCACGAACCTGCAAGCAGGCACCTGGCTAGTCTGAATGCCCCATGTATAGAGAAAATAAAGTTGTTAGTAAGATTTTTAGTAAGTTTGTTCTATACACTTAAGCCAAGTTTACAAGGGGGCACGCAGTTAATCTGAGTGTGCTGACTATTGGGGTTCAGAGGTTTTACAACAGTCAGCTTGTATGTTCCCCTTCCTTCTGCTCCGTCTAAATCTCAGGAATGCTGTAGAGTTATAAAGGCTTTTTTTCTCAGGTAGTAAAGGCTCTTTGTTTTAGCTGATGTACTTGTTACAGGGGCCTCCTTTCCCAGCACAGAGTCTCAAGGACTCCCCTCCTCCTGTGCTATCACTGCTTGTAATGTTCGAAATACCTGGTAATCTTATCGGACCAGGCTCAGGTCTGCTGAGTCAATCGATAAGACTTGGCTCCCTTCTCTTCCCTGCTTTAGTTTACTAACTATCCTAACTAACAGGGCTACATCAAACTAAAAAGTTTTCACACAGCAAAGGAAATCGTCAACAAAATAAAAAGACAACCTACTGAATGAGAAAACATGTTTGTCAATGATGCATCTGGTAAGGGGCTAACAGCCAAAATTTATAAAGAACTTATGAAATCTCAACACCAAAAAAACGAACAATCCAATTTAAAAATGGGCAAAAGTCCTGAACAGACCCTTTTCCAAAGAGGTCATACAGATGGCCAATAGACATATGAAAAGATGCTCAAGTCACGAATCACCAGAGAAATGCAAATTAAAACCACAATGAGATATCCCTCCACGCCAGTCAGAATGGCTATCATCAGTAAATCCACAGACAACAAGTGCTGTTGAAGATATGGAGAAAGCCTAACCGTTTTAAACTGTTGGTGGGACTGCAGGTTGGTGCAGCCACTGTGGCTGTAGATACCTCAAAAAAATTGAAAATGGAACTGTCTTATGACCCAGCAATTCCACTTCTGGGAATTTATTTGAAGAAATCTGAAACACTAATTCAAAACACTATAAGCACCTCTATATTCATCATAGCATTATCTGCAATCACCAAGATATGGAAATAGTCCAACTGTCCATCAGTAGATGAGTAGACAAAACAATTATGAGACATTTATACAATGGAATACAATTGGGCCGTAAAAAAGAAGAAAATTTTACCCTTTGGACAGTATGGATGGACATGAAGAACATTATGCTAAGTGAAATAAGTCAGTCAGAGGAAGACAAATACCATATTTTGCCATGTATAAGATGCACCCATGTTTTTGTGCACAATATACATGGGGTTTTTATACCCAAGATATGTAACCATTATACCCATGTACAATGTGCATCCTTATTTTTCCCTCAAAAATTGGGCAAAAAGTGCACCTTATACACAGCAATATATAGTACTATATAATTTCCCTCATATGTGGAATCTAATGAATTAACTGAACTAACAAGCAAGAGACAGACTCATAGATGGAGAGCAGGCTGACAGTTCTTAGTGGTGGGGAGGGAAGGGGGCGGAGGGATCGAACAAAAGGGAAAAAAGACTTATGGACAGGGACAACAGTGTGGTGATTATGGTGGGGGGCAGCTATAAAGGGGATAAATGATAATGCAAAATATACAATAAAAAAATTATAAAAATTCTCATTGCTCCTTTCACAGGATCTGAAACTAGATGATCGTTTAATTAGTATATACATTTTTCTTCCTGTTACACATATTTCATTTTTATTTGTGTAGCAACTTTATGAGTTATGCATAACAGAAATTTATAGGTTCCTACATCTTTTAAAAATGAAGAAACTGAATCTTAGATAGGTTGAGTGATTTTCTAAGGTCATGCGGCTAGTGATTAGATCTGCTTTAGTAGCTGGACTCATTTCCGTCTCTTTCCTGTTATACTACATAGACCACTGCTTCTTTAGAAGTGGTAGAATATTACCTAAATCTGAATGTTTTGGATAAACAGTGCTTACTAAAGAAATAAAGATTTTTGGCTTCACCCTGATCTACGGATATGGAACCTTTAGGTCTGGGTATGGGAATACATACTTTTAGTATGTCCCCAGAGAAGTGGAACAGACCTAACTAAGTGGATCATTCCCCTAGAAGCTCTAAATTCCTCTAGAGAGGTGAGGGAGGGGGAGGGGAGGAATTAATGTCCTTACATTAATTCCCTTCTGGGAACATAGAGGTCAAATACAAATGAAAACTGTACAGTCATAGATAAACCAAGAACAGAGAGTGAATAATAGAAGAACCAGAGGAACTAAGCCTGTAAGAAAAGTCACCTGTCTTTGTATTGGACTTTAAGTCTTCTAGTAGCTAAAATGATAAACAGAAGTTTTGAACAGTTTTTTTTTCCTCAGTATTAATTTGGTTCCAATTCTCCCAGCATCTGAGCAAAAGAAAAAGGATCTGTTGCATTTTCATTATCTAAGCAGAGTTCAAGGGAACGGCGCATGCATATAGTTAAAGTATAGAGAAAGTCAAGCCATTTGGAACTCATTTTATACATTTCAAAACTTACATCAACATAATCATATAATTACAATGATAATGCCAATTATTATCTGTTCCACATCTATCAAGATAAACAGATCATCCTTTTTAATATTCATGAAACTCTTTGAATGTATCCTCTATATTATGGACGGGAAACTCAAATTTAGAGATTTTAAACAACTTGGCTGAAGACAAGTGGTTAAAACACTGGGATAAAGTCCCAGATAGAATCTCCAGAGCTTATGTTCTGCTGACTCTCAGATAAATAAGTGAAATAACCATGACACATAAGTAACCGTCCTTTGGGGAGAAAAATTAAAGCAAGAGTAAGAAAGTGAAGAGGAGGAGCGACATATGAGAAAACCAGAAAACCAGGTCGAATCGGCAATTGCTTACCAGGGAGAGACAGTATATGGGTCTTCGGCTGGAAAGTAAATCAGTTTGAGCCAATCCAGGACAAATCTTTAATGTATCTTTGGCTGCTAATAACACGTCTTTGGATAACAGCCACATCAACAGAGGTTTGGTTTTCTTTAGGAATATGAAGAAACTTAGTACTACCAGTTATAAAAGGTGGAGCACCAGGGTTTTATTATTATTTATGCTTTGACAAGCTCAGATTAATATTCCCCACCAATCAATGGATTCACTAGCATTCACAAATTAGACAATATTGTGTGGGTATGTTTATTTGAAATAGAAAATATTTCATTTCAGACAAACCGCACATTAAAATAATTCCTACTATTGTCTCCATGATCAATTTCTGAGACCTCTGTTCTATGTTCATTAGATATCTTTGAGGTTGACATTATTTTTTATGTAGATTTAAGCAGATGAACACTTTTGAATATTGTATTATATAATAATTAGCATATGATTGAAATATATGAGGCAATGTTTTATGTATATATGTTGAAGGCTAGCATGTTTTTATATACTTTTGTAAGCTCAGCTTCCTCTCCTATAAAGAATTTGGATTCCTGGATATGGGTCCCCAAACTAAGTGAGATCTGAAAGTACATTCAACATCATGTGACCTGCTGTTTGAGTTTTTAATGGTATAAACTGAGGACTCTTCTGCATATATAATTGCCTTACATAGGTTCAGTTTTTATCTACAGTGCTGTTCTGTACAATTCACCCTGATATTTTTATTAAAATATTTCACATAATAATCTATTATTTGCAAAACATTAGCACAACGATCAGCACTCAGTAGGTGCTAAGAAATGTTTCTTTCCTTTCTTCCTCTCGGAGCCCAGAGACTTCTCTGTTATATAGCCTATGCCTGCCTCCTTGCATTGTGCTTCTCTTCTAGCCCAGATGCACACTCTGTTCCCAGCATCGCCTTTATATCCAACTAGATGTTTTTGAAGTTGCCTTTTTGGTCAAGAAAGCTCAAAAGAGGAAATATTTGTTGTAACTAGGCTCATTAGGTACAAACATGTGAAGCATTTTCTGCATTTGCTGTTTGGGTAAATAAAGATGGTTATGATCCCAGGTAGTCATGCGAGTCATTGGGAGCCAGATCACCCACTTCACTTCTCTTCTGTCTTAAAATAGTAGTAATTCTAGCTCCCCAAGAGAGTGAATTATAAAGTGAGCTGTAAAATGCAGATTCCCTCTGACGATGGCTTTGAGATGCTTTACATGATTAGAGGTTCCCCTCTCTGAGAGCAAAGGATATGTTGTGATTGACTAGAAATAAAAGTTTTCATTCCTTTTTGCAAGGGTTTGGTTTTGTTTCAGACACCATCTCTCTGTTCTGCGTACCATCTACTTCCATTTGCTTTATTCTTTCTCTATATTGCTTTCTAACTGGGATCCAAGGTCAGATCAACACCACAGTCAAAACGTCCCCAAACTGCTGAAGCTGATATCAAGCACTTTTGGTGGTCCTCAGAAAATAGCATCACTTTGTTCTGTTTAAGCTCCAAGATGTGGAATCTGCCAAGGCACCTGCCATTTTCTACAACTCTCTAATTTCCCCCTTTGTTAGCTGTCTGGCAGCATCATCCCACTAGCTTCTTGGTATGAATCTTGCTCACTCATGTAATATAAAAAGACAAGAGAATGTCCCCAAAGATATAAACTTAGTCTCTCGTACTGTAGACAGTTATTTTATTTTCAATGTAATTTTCCTCAGAAGAAAAATTCTTCTCGATTTTCACAGGAAAAGAGACTATCTTTTTGCCTCCTAAGTAAATATTTTACATTACAATTGTCCAGATGTTCAAGATGCCAACTGAAGCTTTCTCTGTTTAACAACTAATCTTTAGATCGTTGTTTCAACAGCACATGCTGTAGTACATATTCTCATTCACTTATTTATTTTATTCATTGAAATAACATTTATTGGGTTCTTGCTGTGAATCACACACTATACTGTAGATACTGTGAGTGCCCAAAAGAATTAGGATGCTTTTATTTGAGAAAACAAGTAGGGAAGATAAACTCACAAAGACATAAATTAGAATATAACATGTTCTGTGTTGTGGTAGAAATATGAGCCAGATGTCCTGGGAACACACAGGGATTCCTGTTTAAGTCTGAGTAGGGGAGTATGAGAAGATTTCACAGAGGAGGAGGAGCTATTTCAGGTCAGGTAACCAGCGTGTGCAGAGAAAAGGGACATTCTTAAGAGAGGGAATGTGAAAAGATTAGTATAGCTGAAAAAAGGGAGATTGGTGGGGGAAGGTCAGGACTAGAGATTGGAAAAGTCACTTGGATCAGATTGTAAAAAAAATAATTGAAATTAATAACTGGAATTAATTGCCTAGGTTTTGGATGGCCACTAGAAATATGGCTGAAAGCTAAGAGCTGAATCTGGGTTGCAGAGGCAGTCCCAATCTTCAAACAGGAGGTATGGCGACATAAGAAGGGCCATCACCAGAAGGGAAATCTGCAACTTCTTAATAAACAAAATCCAGGAGCCACAGCCCTGTTCTAAAAATGGCCTCCTGCTGGCCTGCGTGGGGGGCTAAACACAGAGGTCGCTGGTGAGGAGAAGGAGTGCAGCTGAAGGGACTTGGGAGAAAGTTCAGCTGGGGAGGGCAGGGAGGGTATGAGGCCCTAGGAAGTAAAGAGTGTTTAGGGTTCCTCAGTCTGTTTGGGCGTTTAGCTTTCCCTTTCAGAGTTAAAGAATGAAGACAAGAGGTCGGAAGTAAAAGTTCCCACTTGTCATGGGTCTTTTTTGTTTCTTCGCTCTTCTTCTTCCTGTGTGAAATGTACCTAATTTGAGACTAGTACAGAGCAGTGAGAGAAAATAAGGGTGTTTCTGAACAAAGGACATATACAAGTGGGAGTCTGCCTGTGTCTGACTAGGAGACCACGGAGCGTGTGGTGGAAGTGAGCCCTCAGTCAGCGCTTCTCATGAAGAGCTGCATTGTTTTCAAAGAAGATGTGAGGGCATCACCCTTAATGTTTATAGGGTTTTGGATTTTTTCACAATGTTAAATCCGTGGTCAATTTTGGATTGGACTGTTATTCTACTTTTAGTCTACAGGGAAGAAGAACCTGGTCCACCTCCAGGGCTAGCACTTTCTCTATAGTTCACTCCTGTTGTATGATCCTTAGCCTGTGTTTGAAACACTACTGTGGAGGAACTCAAGTTACCTGTGCCTTGGGACAGGCACGCTTTACAATAAAGTTCCTCCTTATATTCAGCTGGATATATTACCTTGAGACTCTGGTATCAGTTATCACTTGGAGCCCTAGGCTTAATTTCATCTCTCTTCCACACAAGACTGCAGATATTTGAAAATAGGTAACACATTTCTCGGCTCCTTAAAGAGAAAAATTGATATGAATTGTAGGAGGACTCACTGCTTTGTGTCAAACATTAAGTTGGCATTCATGCACCTAAAATAGCTCTTTTATGAGAAAAATAAAACACAACAAATAAACAAGCCAGAAAAAGAATAATAAAAGAATAAATGATTTTCTGAAGGTAAGTGGCAAGGTCACGACCTGAGCTAAATTATAAAACTGTTTATATTAAAAAATAGCTTTAAATTTTGCATTTATTTTTATCAAGGTAATATAGCTTCACAGTTTAAAAAGCCTGTTATTGCTATAATAATATAGTAATAATATGCTAATAATAATTACCTGACTCATCACCTGATTCAACTGGAAGCAAATCCATTGCTTTGTCCACTCTACATGGTGCCTCTGCCCAACTCTTCTATCAAGAGCAAATAGCATAACTTTGAGTCCATCACCATCCTCATTATCATATATATATGATATATATATATGGCTGGGACCAGATTTACTAACATTTCTACATCTGCCTTAATTTTTTAACTTTTCTCATTGAAAAAACCATAGAATGTGCCAAAATGATCTTTGAAAGAGTTAAGTGATGGAATTTCTCTTTAATTCATGATTATTTAATCTGTGCCTCTTTCTATGACTACACAGAAAGATGGTAAAACAGGTTGTTTATAGCCTTCCAAATTTGTGGTACACAAATCCAAAGACAATTCTCCCAGTGTGAAAATATTAAACAGCTCTGACGTGGAAATAAGATCTACATCCTATTTTCGAATACACAGGAAGGACTAAAGGAAATTAGATTTAGAATCTTTAATTTTAAAAAAATTAGTTTTCTTATTTGTAACCTTCCTTCGGTATTAAAAAAAAATGAGTCCATTCATTCTAGTATTTAGCCTCTGGGCCTTTCTTGCTGTCCAAATATGCGCTCTTATTTCAGCAGGCATTCTCTATCCTCGCCAGAGCCTCCATTGGCTGAGCTTGTAAGTCATTAAGCCCAAGTAATCCCAGGTAATGAAACTGTTTAAATGTTTCTTTATGACCACCTTTTCTCATCACATTCTAAAATATATATAAATATGTAAGCGCACCCTATTCCAATGAGTTAATTTTTGATATATTATTTCTCCAATCCTGTAGCAGAGTCGGCAAACAAAAAACAAAACAACCAACCCCAAACCAAAAATAAAACCCAACCACATTACTTTTGCTTTGGGTCACCTTAGGTCTTCTGCAAATAATGTCGTCAATGGAATTTACTGAACTGAAAGAGAGGTGGGGAGTCAGTGTTTCTCACAAGGTTAACAATAAAAATAAACTGCACAATATTTATTTGAAACCTTATACCGATGGTAAAAACACAAAGAAAAAGTGGCCATGAGCCCTTCCCATATGGAAGTCATGATACAGTCTAGGAAGTAAGAACATTTAAGAAGTGCTGAACAACAGAAAAGATAAATAAGAGATTCGTGCAACAAGATGATATGGAATGCAGTGTTTCGGGAAGTTTTCATTGCCATGAGATCGTCCTATCTTCTTCAGCAAACGGTGTGAGAAAGCCCAAGTCAAAGGGGAAGTTAAGCAATGTGACTGCAGTCCTGATTTGGTTTCTAGTGAACCCTGTGGCTTCGAAAAGCTTGTTTAACATCTGTGGGCTTGAGTTGTATTATTTGAAGGAAGAAAAAAACTGAAGTGAAAAATAGTTGAAGTATTTGCAGATATAAAAATCGGTAATTGCTATATCCTTTCATGAAAAGGACCTGAGTGTATCTAAACTGGCTAACACAAGCCACTGAAAACATAAATGGGAGCAAGTACGTATGTTCAGACACACACACACACACACAAGCAGAGCACCCGTGGGACACTGTAGGGATAAACTGAGTGTCACAGGCAGATTCTAAAGTGGCCTACATCTATCAAATATTTAAGTATTTCTTGGAGGCGGGTCTGGAGCCATCAAGAAGTTCTTTTTCTTTTAATTTCTCCTTACACTGTACATTTACAAGAATGAAAATAATAAAGTTTTATCATTTATTTGTGGAATCCAGTATGGACACCATAATTCCTTTTCAACCTGCTGATGTTTCAGACCTTTGCAGATGAGAACCTTCAGAGCTTCAAGCCCTTCATCCCGGTGTGTTCATATGTAAATTTAGTTTTGAATTTTCCTATTTCAGAAGTCAGGTTAAGAATCTTTAGTATTATCCTGTTTTACTTAGGTTATGATATACCTGGCAATTTCGATGACATCAACTTAGCAAGTGTCATTTTTTTCATTACAACAGAAAGTTTAAGTCTGACATGTTTACACACTTGCCAGGACATATGTCAAAATTAGTCCAGGGGCGTGTATGGGAAGCTTGCCAAGCTCCCTTCCTTATCTCATCAATCTAGTGGGCTTTGGAGCAAACGGTCTGCGTGAGGTGCCTCACTCAAAAAATTCAAAGAAAATGGGGTCTTTCATTCAGATCCATTGACTTTGGACCCACTATGAGCTCCAGCACAAAGAGGCTGCTGCTGGATGGCCTCCGCTTGTTGGTGACCCGGTCTGAAGTCACTGGCCAGTCTCGCTTGAGGGAGGACTGTCTTTCCTCATCTACTCTGATCTCATGAACAACACAAACACACACACACGCCGCTCAACAGATCTCTCCAGGAGGAAGGGACTCTGGTTCCACCCGTTTCACTGCTCTCCACTCTGCCCTGCAGATTTCCTATCACTTCTGTTGCCATGAAGAATGACCTCCAACTTTTCCCGAAAGGTTCCTCTCTCCCACCAGCCTGCAGTCTCCCCCAAACTGAAACAATTATTTGTTCACCTTAAGTTAGTGTAAGGAGTACTCTACTATTAATTTTCATTTAATAGGTTCCATGATGTTGGTTTGAGTCTACCTTTGACATTCTTACGAAGAGCCAATGCGTGTGTGTCCGGAATGCTTCGGTTGTTTTAAAATTTATGGTACGAACAAACCTGTTCTTGGTCAGAAAGTCTTAAGGTTGCTTATAAGGGTCAGGGAAATAAAGCCAGTGTGCTAGAATTTTGAGGAAGGGTAACTGATATTATAAATGATTATATATATAAATATACTATGAAACTATGTGATAGTAATCTCTATATAATAATATATATCACACAATTATGGAAGATGTTACACAGTTCATTGTCATATAGAGAGGAGTCCTTTCCTTATTATTACACTGGTGATTTTCTCTTTGCCTCAATTATTTGGGAGTACACATACCTGAACACATATTAGCTGAGCAATGTTGTGGAAACACGACTTGTTTATCAGGCATGGCAAGTTAAATTGAAGACCTGTCATAGTCGGTGAAGGTTTATTGTCACAGGTAGCAAGAAGGGCTGGAAGCAGGTGTGGGAAAGGCAATATGGTGAAGGTCAGCCAAAAAGTAAGGATGAAGAGAGGAAAATAAGACAATGAGGTCTTGTACACAGTGTGTGTGCAATAAATATGAACTGAAAAATATGAGTGGTGGATGGATGGATGGAATGATGAATGGGTGATGGAGAGAGTGGGAAAATATTGAATATTTCCAGCCTCACAGTTTTGCTAAGGATTAAATGAGGTATTATATTTGATTGCTATATCACATTCTGTTATAGTCTATGCTGTACTTTTCCATCCATGAGTGAGAAAAATAAAAACATAATGTCCTCTAATCACTATCCGTGAAAAGCTAAGGACATGTTTTGCTCTGCTTCTTTCATATTCAGTTTCATATTAATGAGAGGCTTTAAAACACCATGAAAAGTACCAACCTTGAAAGCTGCATCCTGTTTTGCTCATCTCACCTAAAAAAAAATTAAAAAGACAGTAAGAAAAAGAAAATTTAAGTGAAAGCCAATTAAGGCAACACAGTTAAAAGAGCATTTAAAAAAACCTTTACCCATTTTTCCCTGACAAAGGAGACATTTAACTGCGGAGAGAGAAATACCTTGATGAAACTTCTCCCATTAAACTGTTTTTTAAATGTCTTGTGCTTTTCTTGTATTTTGTGATGGTTTGCTTTTTAAAATTTCTTGGGTGCACAGCCATTGTGGGTGGCAATGAGTAGAGGTGCAGAGGGGATGTTTAATAAAAATGATAAAACTAAATTATGTATAAGGAAAAACTATATAGGCAGCTCTTAACCCCTGGAAATTTCCCTCATGATAAGATTTTTCAATAGATTCAGACAAGAATATTTTAAGAGACTATTATAGTTTATTCTCTGGTTCTGTATTTCTACTCTTGAATGCTGATTAGAACATAGCTTTTGCGTCTTCTCCCTCCTTGCTACCCCAATAATCAGTTCTCCCTTATGGACTAAGTGATTATTGTGTTGTTTATAATAACTGTTCTACATTCCTTATGGAAGTTGTAATTATGTGGCTGAATATTCAAACAGCAAGCCACTTTTCTCAGGGAAATTGTAATTATGATAATGCAGTATTTACCCAACCAATGTTTTCTAGCTATTGTTCTCTTTGAGGAATGAGGAGGTCAGAGAAAAACACTAAAATAAAACATCCTGTTGGAATCTCAGATATATATTCTGGAGAAGCATAATAATAATGAATAGCTAATATTTGCTATATGGCAAGCACGACACAATCAGGATGACATGTGTATGACATGCATGCATATTATAAGGTATATGTGAATTAAATATATTTCTCATTGAACCTGTATACCACCCTCATAAGGTAAGTAATATCAGTATCAAAGTCAAGATTTAAACCCAAGTTTGTTAGACTTGAAAATCTATTTATGAGCTCATGGTCAAGGACCTCTCTTTTAATTAAATGGCACTAGTGCACATCTGGTGAGTTGATTCAACCATGTCTCTTTTTTCTGAAAAGAGTTTTTCAGTCCCTATGCAGTGTGGTCTGCCCCCTGGCAGACAGGCACTTGGTTATGACCCTTGTTCCTAATAATGGGATTTCTACCAGCAACACTGAAATGGGAATAAAACCTCTGCTAGTGAAATTTGGTGCAATTTAGCATTATTCATTAAGATTAAATTTCCTCATGCATTTATTATTGCACTGTTTTAAATAGTGAAAACCTAGAGAAGTAGCCCAAATGTCCACCAGATATTTTATGGTACAATAGAATGTAATAGAACAATAAAGTTATTCAAATCATGTGTTCCTCTTATATGTCCTGGAAAAATACCCCTGAAACATTAGCAAGTTAAAATATGTTGTGAAATAGTATGCATAATACAATCTTGCTTTTGCAGAAACTTATGTATTTTTATGTAAGTGTAATATCTGTTTTTTCATAGAAAAACATCTAGAAGAATACATACTAAATACTTAAAGTAGTTATTTTCTTTTAATAGGTCCAGGAGAAAACTTGTCCCCTATGATAAATGAAAACTCAATGTGCAAATGTTTGTAGCAACATGCTTTCTATCTTTACCTTTACCTTTTTCTTTGGGTAAGCATCGAACAAATTTTTAAGTGTGTGAGGGAAAGAATCAAGGACATTCAGAAATAAACCTCTAAATTATACTGTACTAAAAAATAAAAATAAAATAAAATCCAAGTCGATTCCTGGTAAATATTATTAGGTGAGCAGCTGGGTAGGACGGAGAAGCATCTCATCTGCTTCCCTTACTTCTACTTTGCCAGGTCTCTGTGACCCAAGCAAGGATGGAAGACCTGTCCTTTCCTCCATAACTTGGCAGTGATTGTTTGGGATTTTTAATATTAAGAAGCCATGACTGAGCATCTACCATGTATGGTACTTTATAGATTTTTTAAAAATCCCATTACTCTGTAAGATAAATATTTTCACTTTAATTTTATCAATGAGGAAAATGGGACTCCGTGGATTAATGTATTTGCCCAAGTTTTTTGCTTACTTGTTTTGTTGTTGTTGTTTTTTCAAAATGCAAACAAAATACTTTATTTGGCTTGTAATGGCTCATAGCTGAGTCCTCTGGGAATTGCCCTCCTTCCACCAAGAAGAACTGCCTTACCCAAGAGCATTCACTGTCTCACAGGCAGTTCACACCTAATGACTGATTGGTACAGCAGGACAAAGGCCGAGGCTCTTCTCTGTTTGGTACCTCTCTAACAACGTTGATCCCAAGCACACTCCTCAACAAACCTCCTGCAGAAAACCTCTATCTCAGAGCCTGTTTCTCACAAAAATTGACCTGAGTCAAGATTATAAAATTCAGAAGTCATGAAATTGAGAACTGAACATAGCTAAGATTGACTTTGAGTCCATATCCTACCCATTATATCTTTCTGTCTTGCATAAGTAACAGTCTATTCTAATTTTGAACATACTTTTGTTTAAGCAGTAAGCAGTCAATAAGGATATGTTTAAGCATGTAAGTCAGAAAACATTCTCCAGTATTATACAATATCTACAATTATCTGCCATTGGAACATTAAACTAACGTATTTATACCTCTTGAGATACAAACAGAGATAAATCAGTAGTTATATATACACATGCCTACTAATTTATAATATTACGTTAAGATATATATTCTATAAAATATATCGCAAAACTAACTTCAAGGTTAGTTTGACCCAAACCTCTAATTATGGTAGCCTATTTTCAAAGAACAAAATGATACTTTTAATCATGCTATTTTTAATTAAAAATTCAAGACCTCTCTGTTTCAGAAAACTTAGAAGATTAGTTATGGAACAAAAACTTATATTTTCTACCATAAATGTAAGAATTTTATCAGTCATGATGTAGTCAGAACAATTTGCAGTTCAGTAAAATATTATTTCAGGCAGTCTTTAAAATCAGAAGAAAGAAATTACCTAATTCTATGCAATTTGAAGAAAATGCAGTTAGGATTTTACAACCAGTGGAAAGTGCAATTCAGTGGTGACCACCTTTCTGTAGTCTCTTGTCTGGAAGACATTTTACCTTTCGTTCTGTTACTGAAGAAATTCAACATAACCAATTCTTTTATTTAAGTTACCAACTCTTGACTCTGGATGGAATAATTATGCTTTTCTATTTAAATGTCTGTGGCATCATTGGATTAGTGATCTTATCCCACCGCTACACTGAATTACTGAGTTAAGGACGTAGTATGATAAATAAACACATGGAGCTAGAAAAATTCCTCTGACAGAAAACTGAGATAAGAAAATTCTAAGAAACATATCAAACCTGGCCACACTGAGGCAGAAAATGGTTTTTACACATCAAGGAATACCTTACTACCCTTAGTTCCATATTTTATTTGTCTTCGAAAGGTTATTTAAACCATTTTTTGGGGAAAGAGTTGTTAAAAAATTGTTAAGCATCAGAGGATGTAAAAGACTGTAACTGTGGAAACTAGGATTGGACCTGCCCAGAGAAGGTGCGTTGTACGTCCCGTGTTGAGATGTGCATCAATAAAGCAAAGAAAGAAGCATGGGAAACACTCCAGATGAAGCGTGAAGCTAATGGATGGGCCTTCCCACCAAGACATAGGAGGTTTTACAAGGTATAATCTACTCCGTAACTTTTAAGTTAAAGATTCTTCCAGACCACCACGAACACCTGTGTGAGACCATTGTTCACCTCCTGATAGAACTGTAGAGTCAGGCTTTCTAAATTTATTCTGGGGTCATTTATTTTTGTTAAGCAGAGTCATTATCATGTAAACCTGTAAGCTTCAGAAAGAAACCAAAACAGATTTACATCAGCTCATTCATTATTATAATTGGGGTTGCAAAAGCTGTAAAAATGTACATGACCTACTCACAAGGAGCTCACATTGACTTACAACTCCAGTGCACCTAGCTTTGGCAAACGGCTTCCCCGTTTCTTGTGAGTAATATTCTCAGATTCAGGAGAGTTTACTTTTGCTTATGACACCCAGAACTGGTGTAGCCAAGTGACTGTCAATAAAAACAGTGACATGATGTACTATATTTAACATTACAATGGGACTATACCAGAGAGCAAACCAACAAACAGATCAAAACTGACATTTACAGGCATGAGATAAACTTTCTAACACAGGGTTCTCTTCAGGACAGATCTCACCAGAGTGATGTTGTAATAATTTTATCCTGATGTATTTTTACAAATATTTTAAGTTAACTAACAGATGGGTTGGGAAATGTCATAATTCATAGGGTAAATTATGAAGGAACTGGTGTCAATGTGAAGCCAGAGTAATGGTTTGGGGATGAAAAGGCAGTTTATAAGAACTACAGAGGCGGTGCCTGCCAGAGAGTAAGGCATATTTGTTGTTCAGTATGTTTACTTGGGGAAATACTATCGATAGAGCCACTAATGTAGCGTGTGCTCACTAACCTGAAATCATGCTTTTCTTCCACTTTGGGGAAGCAGAGTGGCATGGTTAAAAACAAACAAACAAACAAAAAAACAAACAAAAGAACACTGGATGAGAATCAGGAGGCCAAGGCATAGTCTGTACTCTGGCTACAACTGGTTACTCTTTCTGGGGAACATTTTCCCTGGACTTGAGTAACAGGTGAAGTCTCAAGAAGCAAGATAGGACATGAAAGGTATATGAACTGAGGTAGTCCAAACCAAGGACAGCTGATAGGGTGAATCTTAGCCAGTGTCCCTGAATGGGAACCAAAAAGAATATTTTGGAAGATAAGACTTAGATGGAAAGAAAAAGGAGAAGAAATGAGTCATAAATATGGACCAGAACCAAATGCCAGGGAATATAGAGAAAATTGGACCACAATGATATTATATTTGGACAAGTGAGGAAGATCCTAGAGATTATATATGTAACAGTAAGAAATGAAAATTTGTGTTGGTTGTTTTGAAATCACATGGTTCATCCATTGTTTGACCTGGTGTCAAGGCTGACTGTAAGCTCCATGCAAGAGACACGTGCCCCTTTGTCTCACTATTGGATCTCCAGGGCCTGGCACAGTAGTCGATACTTGGTAAGCAGTCAATAAATATCTTAGAATGAGTGAACAAGTGTGTGTGAGAATACATGAAATAACAACAAACAACTGAGTGATGAACTAAAGGTAACATGATGCTTTGGATGAAGATCATTATAGGTGTTCTTTTATTTTAAAATTAGTCCTTAATATCATTTAGTCTTTTAAAGTAAAAAGACACAGCAATATAATGAAAAATATGAGATTCTGCACTTGGGCTCTACCCCTTTCCCCCACAAACACAACTTAATATAGAACATTTAGACAAGAGTATAGAACTTCTGAATCAACAGGAACTGTGATGTCTCTCCCACACACTAATGCTGTCTGAGGCTTTGTTATTACACCTGTAGTATATACAGGAAAGTAGGAAATGAAACTGCCTTAGTTTTTAGTTGCCATATCAATATGAAACACTGCTTTTTGTTTTGGATACTAGGTTTTATGAGGTCCACAAACAAATGGAACACAATTTGGGGGAAAGGCTAAGTTAGTGAAGAAACTCAGAATAATATAAGGCATGGTTGAAGCAATTGAACACGATCAGAAGAAACATGCAAATTGTCTTAGAATATCTAAATATCATAAGATTTTAGCTAGAGAGACTGGAAGAAACATGAGGAAGAATACTAAAAGCTGTCTCGAAATGGCTTGTTTTGCCTAAAGATGGGAGCTGACAGACTACAGGCTGCCAAATCCAGTCACACTCCTTATGTCCTTTCTTTATTTATTGTTTATGTCTGCTTTCCTGCTATAATAGCAGAGTTGAATAGTTGTGACAGAGTCCAGAAAGCCCACAAATATATTTACTATATGACTATTTAGAAGAAAAATATGCTGGCCTAAGAAATAAACAACCATTCATTCATTTATTTACCCACTCATTTAGCAAACATGTTTCAAGTACGGACAATGTTTCTAAAATGTATCAGAAACTGACAATATGTAGATAAGGTACAATCTGTACCTTAACCTAGGTTTCAATTTCCCAGATCATTATCATTAGATTGTTGCTCTGTTGGGAGAAGAGGCTTAAGCTATTACTTGATTTTTTTGGTCATATTTAATTTTATATTATATATAAAAATCTGTGTTTTACTGTGTTTTATATTTTATGATATAAAATATATATCATATTATATATATATAATATCACCCCACAGATGCCTGCACACTTTTAATGTTCAGAATAATTCTAACACAGTAAATACATTGCAGTGGATAGAGCAGAGATTTTGGATTCATGTATATCAACATTACTACCTGTTCACAGGGAAATCAGTTTCCTTATCTCTAAAATGGGGATAATTATACCTACCCCAAGTTTTGTTTTGAGAATCAGTGAGATACTATATAGACAGTGCCTGATATTTATTAGACACAAAATTAATACCAGGTGCACTTCTTTTATACTGTTTGTGACTATCAACGGTGACATTTAAAATAGGAAAGCATTATTAGAACATTTCCAAGGTTTAGCTAGCATTCAGACAAAGACATGCTTGCAAAGAATGACTCACATAGGAAGATTCACATCAAAAAGCTCAGTAGATATGTCTTTGTGAAATAATCACATCAGTAAATTATATATTAATGAGTTTATCCAACCACCTACAAAACGCTATGCAACATTAATAGGTGTTCATTTACATTATGGGCCAAAATAATACCCACAGGGGGAGTTCACTGAATCCCAAATAAATACATTTTCTATTTCACATATTGCACATCAGCAACATTTAGAGCAATGCCCTGAGTCTCATGGGGTTCTATCAGATACAAGCTACAGCTCTTTAACAACACTTAAAACCTTAACATAGGAATGTTACAATTAAGTTCTACAGGGTACACTGTACATTTAGATGAAAAGCACTAAGCATAGTGGTTACTTTCTTTCCTTTTAGACAGGCTTGGCATAGCTCTTCAACTTGCTGTGAGACCTTTGACAAGTTATTTGACCCTGTCCTTCATTTTCTGGATTGGTAAAATGGGGATGGTAATAAAGAATATCTACCTCACTGGGCTACTGTGAGAATTAATTGAGAAACTGCAATTAAGGCACTTGATACATTGAAACCACCAAATAAATAGTATCATGATTTTTCACACCTTTTTCTGAACCAGATTTGTGGAGATTTACTACATACTTGACCATTAGAAAAGAAAAGACAAGAAGAATAGGAATCTTATCATAAAGGGTGGTTGTTTTTTAGGTGGGGTCTTCTACTCTGCCACAGAGCCAATGATCTTCTTCAAGTCCAGTCCAGACCCAAGCACCCTGGTGAATCTTTCATTTGTGCTTCATTACCTAAAAATTGAAGATTATTCACACTAGCATGCATCTGTGGGCCTTTTGTGGGGTGCCCCCTGACCACCTTGCAGGCAGCATTCACCCTTTCATTTCTGTTGAAACACTGTAGAAATTCAATCTTTTTTTTTCTGTACAATTTCCTAGATTTCTATTCTACCTCTTGTCTTTATGTATAGACCCTTCTTTTTATTTATTTATTTTATTTTTAAAAACATTTAATTTATTTTTAGACAGAGGGGAAGGGAGGGAAAAAGAGAGGGAGAGAAACATCAATGTGCCCCCTACTGGAGACCTGGCCCACAACCCAGGCATGTGCCCTGACATGGGAATTGAACAAGCAACCCTTTGGTTCGCAGCCTGACCCTCAATCCACTGAGCTATTCCAGCAGGGGATGTATGGTCCCTTTCTTCACCTGAAATGCTTTCTTCTCCTTTTCTTAGTCTCCCACAAATGTCCATATAGTAGGGAAAGTTTTAAGAAAAGGAGTCTGTGGACTCGTTGGAAGAGGGTCTTCCAAAAGGGTCAAAATGTTCAAGGCAGGGGAGACTAATGGAGAGGTCTGTGGGTCCCAGAAAGCAGAAAGCTCTTCAAAAGATCCACATCTGGGAAGGAAGCACACTATACAGAAAACCTAGTGCACAAAGCCATTAACATAGACAGGGATTTGGAGATGAGTGAAAAAAAAGAGGGTTTTGTCACCTCCAAGCTCCTACCACTAAATTAATGTTGAATGTTGATTTTTGCTAATGACACTTAGTAATGTAATTCTCTGTAAAAACATCTGTACAATATTTCAGATATTCCCAGAGGTGCTCAGAGAGAGGGAATAAGTCAAGCAGATAATATTGTACGAAATTAATTAAACAGGGGCTTTAATATAAGGAAGCTCTGAATTGGAAAATACATCTGTTTTATATAAGCATTTTCTTCCACTTCAGTTGCAGTGTTCAGGTTTGCCTAGAATTCTTGTGGCAAAAGAACTTGGAGTAGGAAACTTATGATCTTATGCTGATGCATAAAATGAGGTTATAAAGCTTGACAGCAAGATTAAACCTATGAAAGCCCCTTTATATATTTATATATTCACTACAATAAAATATCACACAATAGAAGATATGTGGAAATTTACTAATATTAAAGTAGTGATAATGTGTGTATCATAAACTGTAGTTAGATAATATGAAAGCTGAGTTGGGATAATTAGGAATTTTTTAAAGAGTAATAAGCAAACACACTGTCAAAATAAAAACTAGGAAGTTGACATTATGCTCCTCCCCAACCCCAAACACATAAATCTATTTCTCCAGGAAACTAGCTTTCTGAATTGCACATTTATTTTTTCCTTTTCTTTTCAGTTTATATAGTCTTACTGAATCTATAAGAATGCATACAGGTATATATCTGCATGTGTGCCTATGATAATTTTAACTTAAAAAAAGTAAACATGTTGTAATCACTTGGACTTTTTTTTCCAGTTAGCATTTTATTATAGTTATTGATATATTTATATCCACCTCCACATTTTTAATGATTTAAATTTGATCTTCTTTTTATCCTTTTAAAAGTAGTATTCTCCCTTACATGTTTCATTATTTTTTAAAACAAACACTTCAGCACATCTCACATCCATTGAATTCCACTCCTGAAACACAACCACCTGGTATTATCATTCTAGACTTTTAATTTGGGTATTATGAAGCTATTCTAATTCTAGACATTCAATTTTGCATTAGCTTATATATAGTTTCTCCTTTTGTTTGCTCTTAGCAATTCTTAAAACAATAGTTTTTAACAAGTCATAAAATAACATTTAAATCACTATATATTATTTGCAACATCTTCCAAAATGTGTCTGTTTTCTTAATGAAATACATTATCTAAACTGGTCCCATTGTGGTCTTTGGCAAAGTGTCAGAGGCTTTGTTAGATAAAGAATACCATGCCCTCACATTTAAAAAGCAGCTGCACATCAAATTCTAGGTCTTTAGTGCATTTCATGAATTAAAACCTCTAGCTTTCTCACACCTAATGTTGCAGTTGAACCTGATGTTATACTGGTTCTTGTGATCATTACCTCTTATTCATTCTTTATTCAGTTAATATCTACTAAATGCCTTCTATATCATGCACTAAGGTAGGCACTGGGGGACGGGAGTGAACAAGAGAGGCAAACACATTCTTGGCAGTTGCCTTCTAGTGGCATGCACTTAACATGTGCAAGCACAGGATTTTAAGGTCAGTCTTAAGGGAAACATTATCTTCATTCCATTCTCTTAAATACTCTGCTCAGAATTTCTATGCCTGTGCCATTTACTGTACCTGAATTTCTACTCCCAGCTCTGTATCCCTGTTAGATCATAAATAACCTCACCTGAAGTGATTTAAAATTCACCTGACTTACCTAAACAAGATTGTTTTCTCATAGCTGTTGAAAAGTTATACAGAAGTAAATTCATGTACAGGCTAACTTGATATAACGAGAACTCACAATCAGGGTTGGAGGGGGAGGCTGCTGTTTACAACTTCATTCCTCTACTTTGAATTGAGAAATGTAGAGAAGGCACAAATAGTGTTATGCTTCATAACACTGTTTTCCTCTTTATAGACAAATAAAATTAGACTTTGTGGCCAGGAAGGATCTTTGTACAGCTGGGGGAAAATTATGAAGCAGAAGGAAATGAAGTGAACAAAAAAATAAATATTCGAAATATAATATTTCCCTGGAAGTCTCAAATGCACTGAATCTTCTATGAATTGTGCTCCTTCCATAAAATAGAATATGATCACAGACAAATGTGTATGTACAAGTTTTATTAGCTACCTTTCTGGATAACTGCGGCAAGCCTCAGCCGCAGATTTAGGGAAAAGAAGAATGACACTTTGGATTTCCTAGGGAAACTTGAATATCCTTGAGAACTATGTGAGCTTTATTTTTAATCAAATAATACAATTTGATATATATCTCATTACAACATGTCATGAATAAAATACTACATTTCTAGGCCTTCTGGGAACTCAAACATGATAATTGACTTCCAGAGGAATATCAACAAACACCAACTGTCTGTTTTTCCAACTAAGTTAGACTTTAATATTGGAAACCTAACACATTGACACACAGCTGACATATCCTTCTGCCTGCCTGAGGATCACCTGTTAGCAAAGATTTTATCAGATACAGCATAGCTCTCTTTCAAAGGGAAAGGTTACACGGTGTTCTCAGAGAGATCAAGGACTGCCTGTTTATATCCCGCTGACTCTGTCTGTAACTGTTCTGCACGTGACAGAGGCCAGTTTTCTAGTTAGCACCTTCATTTGCTACCCAAAGACATTAACTGCCTAAGAAAGAGTGTCTCAACTCACGTGTGTGTGTGTGTGTGTGTGTGTGTGTGTGTGTTTGCTTCCTATTTATCTAAAAGTGTTCATATCCTCTTCCTACTCATAGCAATTGGAAAAATACATTGTAAATAATTATAAAGGAAGATAAGGTAAATATGTAACCCAATGAATAAACCTAAAGCTGAAGGAACTGGTCTTCAACCAATAAAATTTAGCACTTTGGGAATGATCATAGCTGGTCACCTCAACACAGCAGTACCTTGTGTGCTGAATGAGAATTTTTTATTTTAATAAAATTTATTGGAGTAAAAATTGGTTAATAAAATTACACACACACATACACACACACACAGAGGAACACTACTCAGCTACATGAAAAGATGAAATACTCTCATTTCCAACATCAGGTATGGACCTTGAGAATATTATACAAAGTGAAATAAGTCAGACAGAAAAAGTTAACAACCATATGATTCCATTCATATGTGAGATATAAAATGGAAGGCAACAAGTGAAGAAATAAGACGAACAAACAAAACCTCTTAGACACAAACAAAGCTATATAAAAATTTTTGTCACACATTCTTCAATATGGGCCTTCTAGTTTAAAAAAAAAAACCCAGTTATTCTAGAGAGCCTTATTATAAGGTACAGGTTTCTTCGGATGATTTATAATCATGAGTATGTGGGAAAAATATTAACAAGTAATTATTTTGATTTCAATAGTGATAAAGGGAAACATGAAGCTTTTATATTTTATATTGGAATAAGAAGGCTATCAAGCATCTTTTGAGTCTACGGTTTATACACTGTTTGTTTAATTAAGTATTGAATATACAATAAGAATGTTTATAAACACCGTTTAGGGATAAATAATTACAATGTAATGAGCACTATGTACCTACTCTCCAGTTTAAGCAGCAAACATGCCCATTATTTTAAGGCCCTCACAAGGTCTTATATATTAGTATTTTATCATTGCCCCACTGTTCTTTACAGTTTTATCTTACTGGTTAATATCTCCAAACATAATACCCTATTTTGCATCTTTTTAAAGTTTATGTAACTAGACTTGCCTTTTCCCCCAGTTTATGCCCCTAGGATGGCCTCACGTTGTCACATGCCGTGGTGTATTCACTCGTGTTGCCAAACACTACATTATGTGAGTATTACATTTCTACCCTCTGTTCTACCACGGATGGGCATTTGAGGTTTCTCTAGCATTTCGTTATTATAAGCACTGCTGCGGTTAACTTTTATGCATCTTCTGGCTCAAGTGTCGTGAGACACACAAGTAACAGTGTCCCTCAGGTTTGCATCTGGGATAGGAACTGCTGAGCCATTTATGTGCATATGCTCATTTTACTATGATATGCCAAACTGTTTTCCAGATCTGTGTATTTGAACCATGGACATTAAAAAGAGCTGCTTGTTCCATGTCTATGCCAAACCTTGATAATATGAGACTTTTAATTTTTGCCAATCTTGTACCTCACTCTTGATTTTAATGTGTATCTCTCTGGTAATTAATGAGATTGAACATATATGATGATTCTGATCTGGGACCTGCTTATTCAAGGTATTTTTTGTGTGTATTTTGTGGTTTTTTATCTTAAGTTCATATTTTTTGAAGCTTTATCTGCGGGGATCCTTTGATGCCTGAGCCAAATGTGGGTTCATCCAAATATAGCTTGTGTTTTCTCCAGACCACTTCTTATTAAGCTTTATCAAGCTGCAGCAACTTTAAACATTTGGCTGGAGAGTTTATTTGGATCCTCCAAGTAGACAAATTTAGGTTGCAAACCATACATGAGGGCCTGTTCATGGTTACCACAAATTTTAAGGATTTTTTTCTCTAATCACTGTCTAGGTTCAAGGCAATTATCCTCACTATTTACCTGAGTGTGAATGGTCAATGGTAATTTACTTTAAAACAAAGGCACAGTCTTTTAGTTTCTCAGGTTCCCGGGCATGAGAAACATGTTGCAAAGGCATGATCCCCATTTATTTACTCAGGACCTCTAGACATCAGCATCCCTAATTTTTGCCTCATCTCCTAGAAGGGTCCATAGTCACCCCCACTCAGTGAAGTATCACCCCACAGAGAGCCTGGCCATTTTCCTAGAGAACAAGCAAACCGAGTACCTCAGCTTCCTTCACAGAAGAAAGAGTCTCACTGTGATAAATGCATGCAGAACTTTGCAATTGGAAAACCTAGAAAGTACTTTAAATTCAACAGAATCATTAGATTTTATTGTGTAGTTGAGTGATATGTGTATTTTCAATTACATAAATAGGGCATCGCACATTTCTAAATTTGGACTAAATAAAGCCTTAATCTATCCCTGGCACCATATTCCACATTTCATACTCTCCTTCTTCTCTTCCTGTGTCAGGACTTGGAACACTGCTAAGTTTCCATGAGTATTATGATGTAACATGGGGAATATTTTTATGGTCTGGAAAAAATTTTTGTCTCTTGTAACTGAGCAATCTGTTTTCTATTTTTTATTAGAATCAAACTCAATTTTTATAGCTTGATGGGCCACTTTACTAATAACAGTTACCATTTTTTTTATGTGTCTACTATCTGCCAGACAACATGTTAGTGTTTTGCACTCACTTATCTAATTATTACAACTCTCCGTGATGACCTAAGATTGCCTGGCTAGGAAATGCCCAAGCTATATCCCACCTGAGGTCACTGCTTGCACACTCTCTGCCTTACCCTGCAAGACACTACCACGCGAGTGAGCAAAGAGCTTCCCCATTGTTCAAAGCCAGCAGGTGATACAAAATTAAATGATTATTTGAAGCACAAACAGGTTTCAAAATGTTTGACAAATCACAATTGAGGAAGATTTTACTGTGAAATCTTAATTCACACCCATGCACAATGGCTGGTCACCCTGAAGCTTTGTATTATTTAATAATTATCTAGTTAAATCACTTATGTATCAATCTATCAAATTTGGAATAAGAAATGGCATCGCCAATTTTTCTAGCTTTGGTTTTTATAAACATCTTCCATTGCGCTCCTGCCATTAAAGTGTTGTAACATGCACACAGAATAGGAAAAGGTTTCTTTTGAATGACACATAAATAAAAAAAAGAACACCTCCACAAAGGAGTTAGTGATCAGTTTCGGTAGAACCTGATATACACATAAGTCTGTCATCTCCTAAAATTTCCTGTGCTCCAATTTCCTCCCTGTAAAATGGGCTAATATGCATTTAACTTCTCTCAAATAGGTATAAAAATTCCATTAGGATATGTATGCAGCATACTTTGGTTACTTCAGAACTAAGAGTTTCATAAACAAAAGGCATTATCATGATGCTCATGTTATTATTCACTTGTGCTACAAAAACCTCCCAAATGCAGCCAGAGTATGAAAAAAATCCAGCCTAGCACATCATTGAAAAAGCTTTTATCTTCTTTGCTCTTCTATCTTAGTAGCATTAGTTTTAAAAATGTCTGATATACTTGACAAGTCAGCAAGAACCTTTGTTACCAATGGAAAAGTAATCTGTTCTATATGCAGGCACCGATCCAACAATATATGACTCTCAGGCATGTAAAACCACTGAAACATAGATGTAGGTAATTGTCAGAGTAATTCTAATTCATCTTTAGTCTGCTTGCTTATTGACGCATTAACTTAAATCTAGTTTTATTTTCTAATCAACTTTATATTGGTATAAATTATATACAATGCAATTCACATAGCTGAACTGTAAACCTCAATGAACTGTGAAAATTAATAAATTCAAATAATAACTATCACAGTGATCAGCATATAGGAAACTTTCATCCCACCAGAAAGTTCTCTCATGCTTCTTTTCATAGACCCAGTTTTAACTCATTGGAAATTAGATCTTATATTGAAATAGAGAGTGTTATCCTGTATTCAAAAATCCAGTGCCCAAATTCCTGCCTCAGAGATGGGAGTTGGTCCTGTCAGGAGTCGTCTATTCTGTTGTTTATGACTTATCATTTCCTCAAAAGGATAACTCAAAAAGGCCCTCCCCAAATAAAGGTCTAATATTTTCTCTTGTCACATCTTACTTGCTCTTTTCATTTGCCCTTCTTAGCACAGTTTTTAAGTACGTATTTGTTTGTGTGTGTGAATACATATGTGTGTGTATATGTGGTTATTTAATGTCTATGTCACTCACTAGACTTGGGACTTTTCAGAATTAGGAATGATAATTTTTCTATTGCTGCTATGTTTGTAACTGATGCCTGACACTTCCCTGCATACGGAGGTACTCAATGATTATTTTTAGAATATAATAAATAGCTGATTCATTTATATAACATTTATTAAGTACCTACTGTAGTCAGGTGGACTGCATTGTACTAGAGATCTTAGGGTGAAAAAGAATGCTTAATAAAGACATCCTGCTTTGTTGAATCCACAATTATGTGTCTATAAAATAATACCTCGGGTATCATTATTTTTAGCCAATTAAAATATTTTCTCCTTTAATTAGGATCCAGTTGACAGTATGTGTGAGGGCAGAGGAAGGGCTAATCTTTGAGATAAAGTCATGCTCTGTTTCAGCACAGTTTGGAAAGAGAAGACTGACTTTGGTTCCTGTCTGTGCTATTCAATAGCTCTTTGTGCACTTATGAGTCATGAGCCTCCCTGACCTGTGGTTTACAAATTTGTAATGGGAAGATAATAATAGTTCCAACCTTATTTGTATGATATAAGATTAAATGGCCTGTAAATTCATTGCTGACATTATACTCTAAGAATCCTGAAACACCATTTCCAAAGAACCCAGGAACCCCTATGTTCATACCAGCATTATTTACAATAGCCAAGTGCTCGAAACAGCCTAAGTGCCCATCAGTAAACAAGTGGCTTAAAAAAAGGTGGTACATTTACGCAATGGAATACTACACAGCAGAAAGAAAGAAGGAGTTCCTAGCTTTTGTGACAGCAGGGATGGAACTGGAGAGTATTATGCTAAGTGAAATAAGCCAGGTAGTGAAAGATAAAATACCATATGATCTTACTTATAAGGTAAGTAAGTATTCATTTTATAATGAATAAAACAAACAAATGAGAAACATAGAACCAGAGGCATGGAAACAAGGAACAAAATGACAGGGACCAGAGGGTTAGGGAGAGGGGCTTAAGGAAGGAAAGAAGGGGAATGCAGATGCAATACTAGTTAAAGAACAAGTATAAATGACCCATGGACATGGACAACGGGGTAGGGATGGACTATGGGAGTAGGGGTGGGCAGGGGAGGGGAGAGTAACAGGGGAAAATTGGGGCAACAGTAATAAAACAATAATAAAAAATGAAAGAAAAAATAAATGGCTTATAAAAAAGGGTTTATGTTATCTGAAAAGGAGAAAACAATTGATAGTCTGATGGGTTAAGTGTAAACCTAGGCATTAGAAATACCAGAGTTGGAATCTAAGTATTCCTCTGGGCAAGAACTAAGACCCTGGCTAAGTTAATTAATATATTCATGCCTCATTTTCCTCATTTCTGAAATAGGAATAATCACAGTTACCTTGTATGATTGATGTGAAATGACTTAATATATGTAAAATGCTCAGATAGAGACTGCCACCTAGCAGGAGCTCAATAAAGCAGTTATTTTAACTACTGCCATTATTATCATTATGCCCCTACTATATGCATGGTGCTAGACATATATTAATTTAAGAATATTTCAGAAGTAGACCCAGATATGTTTAGTATCATAAATTTTCATCATTTAAAGCTATGTTCCAAAAATGTGAATAGGGTAATCAAATACAAAATTCTAGGGTGAGCTATTTTTTATTAATTCGGAGCAGAATATCAACACAATAAAATGATTGCATCTGCATTCAATGGAAAAATGTGGATTTGACTATTAGAATTTGAATGAGTAGTTTAACAATTTATTATTTTTTTTCAACTTTAGATGCATGGAATGCTCACCCCAGGGATGAGACTGAATTGTATGGAGGGATAATATATCATTAGGGTCAATCTTAATTCTTAGTACACCCTTGTGAGAAAGATATTTAACTGATGAGTGTCTCAGAAAAAGTCTCTTGGAGGGGTCCTAACCTTGCCTGAAATCAAGCAGCCAATAAGTAACTGAGCTATTATTTGAACTTGAGACTACCTAGTCCAATGTTTACCTTCTTCTATGAGTATTTCTTATATCTGTGCTGTTCCTACCATGTGGCAGATAGACTTCTAGATGCACTGGGGATGCAGCAATAAACAACACAAATGTTTCCTTCGTGGAACACACATTTTAGAATATAGGTTAAGAAGACTCACATTTGGTAGATCACCCTTTCTCTCTATTACCCCGTTAACTCCTGTGGGAGTTTGGCAGGGCAAATGGCATTATCCCTGTTTCACAGACAAGGAAACTGGAGGTTGAAATTGGATTACTAAGATAGTACCCCGAACATCCAAAAGGGCAGCCTACATCACCTGACTTAAGATTTGGTGTTTTGCTGACTGTCAAATTGATATAAACTTCAAATACTATCCTAAGGTAGGGGAGGTGTGATCACATTAATACCAACAGAGTGAAACACAAGGCAAGGCCTAACATTTACTCTTAAGATGGGAGGGGGTGATAGTTAGGAAAGACAGATACAAAGCTACGGAGTGGAATGTAAGGCAAGATTATTTGTCAGGTGCTGACATTGGGCCTTAGCACGTGGGACACATCTGCCTGACTTTGGGGTTCCAGCCACTCCATTTCCCTGCTCAGCAGCTTTCTTTAGAGATTGCAGAGCCCCCGTGTGGCAGGGCAGGCCAGGGGTGCCAGGAATTAGCACTCATTCCCCTTTCCCAAGCAACCACCAAGTAATGACTAATGGGAGTTGGTATGTGCATATCATTTGCCTCCTAGGCGGGGTAGCTATGAGACAAGGCTTCCCATGCCGGTTGCCAGAGTTCCCCACCAGGATTCAGCTCCAGGTGCCGGGAGGGCTAACTTGGTTAATATCATCTTTTACTATTTCTCTTCGTTTGTTGGTCTCACTCCCTACTCCACTACCAGTAATTCTTTGACTTAACAGCCAAATAAATTCCCTACAGAAGAATCTTTGCACCAAAGTCTTGGCTCAGGGAGACTAAAGTACCAATTAATACATCAAAAAAAGGGTGCCCAGCCAGTAGTCGCATAATTAATGGGTCAGTGCGAAAGCCATCTCTGAATCTCTGTTATAGTCCTAAATCTCTTGCCAAGTGAAGGTTTTTCACTCTGTGTAAAGACTAAACCACAGTCTGTGAAACCATTTCCCTTTGAGGGCTTTACCATCAGTATTCTCTAATTCTGAATGCTCTCAGGAGTAAGGAATGTAGTTTCTGCTTACACATCAAGTGCAGATTGTTTCCTCCACTGCAGAAACAAAATCAACTCACAATGAAGAAAGCCTTTCTGTCCTCTCCCAGCTGCTATTACCACCACCGTTTTCTCTATCCCCTCCAACTCTTCCTTCCTACCTTCCTGCCTCCTGCTTTCCCTTGCTCCCTCTGTTCTTCCTTCCTTCTTTTCTTCCTACAGTATACATAATTTACCTAAATCATAGTCTCTTTGAAAGAAATATTTGGTTAAGAAGGTAGGCAGATATATGAATGCTGATTAATATTATCTTTCCTCCCTTGATGTCTTTTGTTTTCTAAGCCTCTCAGAAGATTTACGGAAGTAGGTAGAGGTACCACAGAAGAAAAAAATTATTAGCATTGAGCTGTACCTAGAGCTCTTTTTTATTACCCAATACAATACACATGGATTCTTATTAAGAAAGAAAACCCTCTGTGAAGAAAATAATCCATTTCATTTTCCAAATGAGTACAGTGTAGCTAAAAGAAAGAACAAAATTAACAATAGAATTCACAGTCCAAGCACCCTGTCATTTCTCTCTTTAGTAAAATGAACACAGGTATAGAATATATTAATTTTATTACAAAATAGAAGAACTAAACTCACCCCATCATCTTCTTGTATTTAGTCCCCATTTGCCATGAGGCCATTGCTGTCTCACTCACTAGAATATCAGAACTGAAACAACTGCCCTTCTTGGCATGTGGGAACAGAGTAGGCTTGTTTATTTTATTAAAACACACAGAATCACTAGAATAGGAAACAATATTTACATGTGTGTTATAAAGGCCCTGTTGGCCAGTCCCAGGCCATGATCACAACTGATAATTGTCCCCACTTGAAGCATACAGGTGAAAGCCCTTTCATTCTATCCCTTGAAGTAAACTCTAAATACAAAATAAAACAGGTCAATTATGTGCTCATAAGAAATAAAATATGGCAGAAGTCAAATATACAAATAACTTACTAATGACAAAAGTTATTGATTAAATTCAATGTGAGGTGTGCTAGAAATGTCATTTTATTAATTGTGATATTACTCACCCCAAATAGAGACATTTTCTCCTATTTTCAATGCTTATATACCAGTGTTAGAAGTTTCAAAGAAAGAACATGTATTCATACCCAAGAAGGTAGATATTGTTGCATAATGCATATTCCCAAAGCATTTCAACTATATCATGGAAGCAAAGACATGGGAGCAAAGCTATCTCTACAATAAAAGAAGTGAAACATAATCTAGGTACTTGCTATTCAAAGTGGGAAGTCTGGCCCCTGGATGAATATTGATGTGGCAGGAAATATGGCAAGTCAATGGACAAAACTAGTACATGTTCGGGAATGATTTTAATTAGTGGTAAGTAACTTAGAGCATTATTCATATATAAAGATACATGCAAAAACATATATTAGAGGTTTAGGTCATAGAACACTCTACTTCTGATACTAATTTATATATAGTTATGATAAACTAGCCTGCAGTAAAAAACAATCAACTCAAAGTTAAAATATACTTGATGCAATAAAAGTTTATTTCTCATTTAAAAAAATGCATAGCAGCATTATGTACAAAAGCCAAGTGCTAGAAACAGCCTAAGTACCCATCAGTAAATGAGTGGATCAAAAAACTATGGTACATTTACACAATGGAATACTATGCAGCAGAAAGAAAGAAGGACTTCCTACCCTTTACAACAGCATGGATGGAACTGGAGAGCATTATGCTAAGTGAAATAAGCCTGTTGGTGAAAGACAAATACCATATGATCTCCCCTATAAGTGGAACCTAATCAACAAAGCAAACAAATGAGTAAAATAGAACCAGAGACTTGGAAATGAAAAACAACCTGACAGTGACCAGAGGGAAGGGAGGGGGTAACAGGTGAAAGATGGGGAAGGGGCAAACAAAGGATACATATAGAGGACTCAAGGGCATGGACAATGGGGGGGGGTGACTGTGAGTGGTGGGGGACAGGGTAGGGGAGAGCAATGGGGAAAAAGGAGGGACAACTGTAACTGTACAACAGAAAAAAAGTGCAATATGTGGTAAAAAATAAAATAAAATACATAATTTTTCTGAAGGAAAAAAACAATGGATATAGTATAAAGTCAGATGCAAAATTTTTATAACTTCTTGAGATTAAATATCAGCATTCAAGTAAGTTTTATGATTGCAGTTGGTCCCTTTAGGTGTTGACCCAACCTCTACAAGTCAAGTTCACTCCTCTGGCATTAGGAATACATTTTCAGAAAAGCCTAAAAAGTACTTATAGAACTTAGTATTCACGGTTGCAGGAATTTCAGCAAACCTTTCCTCTTTGCATGTCAAAAATTAATAATAGACCTTAAATGTGTCCCTTTTATCTCTAATATTTAGTTTTGTTTGGTAAATCCAGAAATGTGCCTTGTATCAGATTCCTATTTATTTGTCTCTGGTAAAAACATTGAAAAGCAGAATGTTCACTCAGCAACAGGAGACTGAAGAAAGGGTCAGTGAACCACCATAATCATGCTGAGCCTTGGGTTATATAACAGAAACTGAGGATCTCATCCAACCAGGTATGTGGTCCTTCCCTTCTGAGACTCCATTTCCTCTCTGCACAATGTGGTAGATTAACTATACCACGTATTCAACAGATATTTACATAGAAATTACCAGGTGCCAAGTGCTGTTTCTAAGCACTTTGCATGAATTGACTCATTGAATCTTATGACAAAACTTTATATTTAAGTGCCATGAATAATGTGCAAAGTAAATCCAAGGAAGGAAATCGATATAGATGGGGGCTGAATATTCTATATAGTCTGGGTTAGGATATGTGCTTCCTGTATTTAATATTTTCTGTGTTATATTTGGAGTTGACTATTTTAGGTAGGAAGTACCATTTGAATAGTCCTGAGTAAATTAAAGGGCCATCCGTATACTTGTTTAGGAGAACAACGTTTCAGGCAGGCAGACCGGCAGCAAGTGCCAGAGGTCTGAGGTGGAAAAACGCTTGAGATGTTGAAAACGAACAAGTTGGCCAGCTTCCTGGAGAGGAAGGTGATCCTCTAGCACAGAGACTAAAGGAGATCAGAGAGAAAAAAGGAGTTTGGCTTTCTTATATTTGATGGAACACCAAACCAAGTCGCCATGTATTTTGTGTGTATTTTCCTAATCTAAGCTACTCCTTTACCTTATAATAAAAGGAATTTACATATATAAAGCTACTACATTTTTAATAGTGTCAAGACCCCATAATCTGTTTATACATTATTCCAGGGAATCTTTGTGTCCCCAGCAACCCCATCAGTACACACTTCCTCAGGAGCCTACATTTAATTTTTTAAGTCAGGCGGCATGTAGTAAGTCTACATAGTGTGTGTAATTTGCACTAACGCCTGTGGAAGAGGCAAAAAACGTAGGATAAGATCTATATTCTTCAACATCTCATTGAGGTGATACGATATGTAAGTTAAAAACCTTAGATCTCTGTGGCACGGAGTGTTAGTATTTAACATGGAGGACTTTACCTGACATAAACCACAGTAACATAATGCATTCCATTACACAGCTTGGCTTCAGCACTTACAGATATGCTATATAGTATACCATACGCACTAGATAGATCATGTTGTCTTTAATAATTTTTTTCTCAACAAAATAGAATAGATACAAAGTATACACTTTAACTTGTGACAAAACTGGATTCCAGTCCCAGCTTCAGGGTCATTTCTTTTGATAGGCATTAAAATCAAAGTGTCAAGGGCAAAAGATATTTTAAGACCAGAAAAATAATATATTGGCTCAATATGAAAAATTAAGAGTAACAAATATTTAATTCAATGTCATCAAATGCATTATATTTATGTATAATAATTACATTTGGTATTCATAAAAATATTTTATTTGAAAATAAACTAAGCAACACTTGTCAAGTATGCCCCCAGATTTCTGAGAAATCATAGCCAATCATAAATTGAATGGAAGTCTTAAAACTAAATAATTACAATAATAAACTTGAAAACCTTTACAGATATTATTGGGGCCCTGGTCAGGTAGCTCTGTTGGTTTGAATTTCGTCCTGATACACCAAGGCTGCGGGTTTGATCTCCAGTCAGGGCACATACAAGTTTCAACCAGTGAATGCATAAATAAGTGGAACAACAAATCAATGTTTCTTTCTTTCTCTCTCTGCTTCAATACATAAATAAACAAATAAATAAATAGGAAACATTATGCTTAATATGATATGTGAATTTATTTTTGTTTGCATCATAATGAGAATGGATCCTTCAAAATGAGAAGTGCTGAGATGTATTATGTTCTTAAAGATGGAGGAATATGGAGGTATCACTTAACTTTTTTGACCTTTCTTCTTTTACTACAAAATAGAATATTTGTGTTGTTGTCTGATTCTGGAAAATAGAAGTAAGACACAAAAATAACTTAAAATTTTGTCTGACACCTAGCAGACCACTCAATAACTGTCGTCATTGTTGTTGCTGTTGTTGTTATTATTATGTCTGTTTGCTTTATGGTTCTGATAAAAGCTATCATCTCATTATACTGTGTGACATTTGTACCCCTACAGAGCATGTAGTGCCGTAACTCATGTACTCACTTTGATAAGCCTTAATATATGCCATTTAAATTCAGTGATAGAAGGCATAAACTGAGAAAAATAAAAATGATTGTTGAAGTAAGATTTGAACATTAAAAGCGTGCTGCTGTAAATGCTAAGTTGGAGTTTGAGACAGAAAATATCAGTCAGTGTTGTGATTATTCACATAGGCTGATGAGAATTTGGAAGGAGGTTATTTGCATGGCTCAAGTTATGTGGAGGTCAGACTATTTGATCTTTGGCTTATTGCAGGATAGATGAATATACAGGGCCTATGCTGCCTACACAGTTTCTGGATTTAGAAAGTGTTCAATAAATTGATTGATTTCATTACCTGCAAAGCGTTAATGGTAATTTAACATTCAAAACAATTCATTTTACTTTATACCATAAGGTTAGCAGAAATCTTTTTCTTAATATTGCAAATAAATCTTTCTATAATTGTTTCCTTTTTTAATATGGTTTCCAGAAACCTTGTTGAGATAATTTGATTTAAGTAATAGTTGGGTTAGGTATAGTTTAGCTAAAATGTAAAATAATATGCTAGCAGATTAAAATCTATTTAAAAAAGAGTTCAGCTAAAAAGATGGAAAGAAAAAGGAGTGTTTCGAACATGCAGTTGGGGCAAACAGACCATTATAAAATCTTTTTTTTTTTTATTATTGTTCAGTTACAGTTGTCCCACCCTTTTCTCCATTGCTCACCCCAGCCCTACCCTCCCTACTCCCACATTGTCCATGCCCATGAGTTCTCTATTCGTGTACCTTTCTTTGCCCCTTCTCCTTCTTTCTCCCATTATCCCCGTCTTCTCTCCCCTCTGGTCACTGTTCATTTGTTCTTTATTTCCAAGTCCCTGGTTCTATTTCATTCATTTGTTTGTTTTGTTGATTAGGTTCCACTTATAGGTGAGATCATGTGGTATTTGTCTTTCACCACCCAGTTGATTTCACTTAGCATAATGCTCTCCAGTTCCAATCATCTTGTTGTAAAAGATAGGAAGTCTTTCTTTCTTTCTGCTGCATAGTGTTCCATTGTGTGAATGTACCATAGTTTTTTGATCCACTCATTTGCTGATGGGCACATAGGCTGTTTCCAGCTCTTGGCTATTGTAAATAGCGATACTATGAACATTGGGGTGAACAGGTTCTTTCAAATTGTTGTTTCTGGAGTCTTTGGGTATAGTCCCAGCAGTGGGATTGCTGGACTGAAAGGCAGTTCCATCTTTAGTTTTTTGAGGAAATTCCATACTGTTTTCCACAGTGGCTGCAGCAGTCTGCATTCCCATCAAGAGTGCATTAGGGTTCCCTTTTCTCCTCAACCTCACCATACTTGTTGTTTGTTGATTTATTAATGATGGTCATTCTGACTGGTGTGTAGTGGTATCTCATCGTGGTTTTAATTTGCATCTCTCTAATGGCTAGTCATGTTGAGTATTTTTTAATATGTCTATGGGTACCTCTGTATGTCTTCTGTGGAGAAGTGTCTGTTCAGGTCCTTTGCCCATTTTTTAATTGGATTCCTTGTTTTCCTGGTTTGGAGCTGTATGAGTTCTTTATATACATAGCAGATCAAACTCATGTCCAATATCATTGGCAAATATGTTTTGCCATATGGTTGGCTCCCTTTACACTTTGCTGATGTTTTCTTTAGCTGAGTAGAAGCTTATTAATTTGATGTAGTCCCATTTGTTTATTTTTTCCTTTATATTCCTTGTCTTAGGGGATGTATTGGGGAAAATATTGCTGTGTGGGATATCTGAAATTTTCCTGCCTATGTTTTCCTCTAGGGCTTTTATGGTGTCACAACTTATGTTTAAGTCTTTTATCCATCTTGAGTTTATTTTGGTGTGTGGTGTAAGCTGGTGGTCTAATTTCATTTTTTTTTTGCATGTGATTGTCCTGATCTCCCAACACCATTTATTGAAGAGGCTATTTTTACTCCATTTTATGTTCCTGCCCTGTTTGTCAGATATTAACTGACTGTATTGACAGAGGTTTATTTCTCGGCTCTCTATTCTGTTCCATTGGTCTATGTGTGTCTGTTCTTATGCCAGTAGCAAACTGTTTTGATTACCATGGCCTTGTAATACAGTTTGATGTCAGGTATTGTGATCCCTCCTAATTTGTTCTCCCTTATCAAAATTGCTGGGGCTATTTGGAGTCATTTATGTATACCAACAATGAAATATCAGAAATAGAAATTAGGAAAAAAAATCCCATTTACCATAGCAATAAGAAAAATAAAATAGTTAAGACTATTATAAAATCTCAAAGGCTGCTGAGAAGAAGTAGAAACCCACAACTGAGGAACAGAAACTTTCAGTTTGCCAGAGCAGGTAAGAAGGTGAGTGAAGACCAAACTGAGAGACAGAAGGCCTTAGAAGAGTGTATGCACCTTGCATAATTCTTTGTTTCTACAACCTGGGGTTTTTTTTTTAATATGTTTTTATTCATTTAGGAAATTTCTTTTCTGAATTACAGCATGTCAATGATAATGATGACACTGACTAAATTAAGTTCCTCAATGACTGTCACTTTTAATGTTCTGATGATCAGATCATGGTGCTATGACTTGTAACAACCCTCTTCTCCCTTAATTTCAAATTTCCTAAGGGAAGGCTTTCAAGGAGACTCTAATTCCACCTTAGCTCTTTTAGTCATGGCCCAAGATTCAAAGTAGAAATCACAGAGATTCTCCTGCCATTGAAATAATATTGTTCAAAGGCAGCTGTTTGAGCTTTGGAGAGCTTGGCAGCATCTTCTCACCTCTTTAGTTGTCAGCAAGATCAGCTATTCAGAGATCCTACCACCAAGAATCTCTGCTCAAGCAATTTTCTAAGACTAGATCCAAACCGTGACTAAATACTCATTCTTCTGCAAATATGAGAGCCAAAAAATGGGCACCTAATATAGCCAACTTTCCTGCTTGAGACCTTGGCAATATAAGCAAAACCCTTAAATGTCCACATAACATTTGACCAAAGTGGAAGTCTATGAATTTATCCTAGGGAAATAATAAGAAATATCTATATAATTGTAAAAGTCACTTAAAAACAGTAATCATCGAAGTGAAAAACTGGAAAGTGAATAAATATTGATGATGGTGAACTGGTTAAATAAATTATGACTGACGTAAGTTATACTATAAGATATGCATTCAATAAAAGGAAAAAATCACATAGGTATTAAAAAAACATAAATAGAAACATGGAAAAATCATTAATAAAATAAAGCTATAAATGACCAGAAAACCCCCCAAAATGTTTAGCCTCAGTGTAATAAAAATGTACATTTAAACTATAAGGGATACCATTTCTATCACAAAGTGAACTGTGAAATTCTAAAGGGCCAATGCATCCTGTGATGGCCATAAAAAGTTTCTGATTGGAACTGGCACAGAATATTAGAAGGCGTTCCCAGGAGGGAAGATTCTAAGTCAGGCACATTTGGAGTGGGAAAATTAAAAAAAAAATATCCATAATGAACATATTGAAGGTATGTATTAAAAAGTCATTCATAGGATAATTTCACTAATATAGTACCATACATAGATTAGAGTTTATTTCATTAAATTGAAACAAATCGTCTATTGCCCAACAAAAGCAGAGTTTAATTTTACAGCCTTATTTTGTTTGAAGCAAATAGTGGTGGCAGGTCCACCATGTGGAAACCGTGCAGCTTGACAGTAAAATGCAATGGGACATTGAAACAGAGTGGCACTATTGTGACCTGTTGGCACTAGGAGGCCAAACTAAGATACAATTATATCTTTGAATAACAGTCTATTTTGTGAAGAGGATTTATTTGGAGTCAGGAGACCTGGATCCAAATGCTAGCTCTGTCTTTTATTATCTGTGGGAGTTCGCACCATTCATGAATTTTCCTGAATTTCAGCTCTAGTAGAGTGCAGTGGCTGGCTTAGGCTGGCTGGTGGGAGCCAGTCGTGGGCACCTCTCCCCAGTTCAGTGATGTTACATCAGTAGCTTGAAGTTAGGAATGATGGATGCATTTATATCACAGAAACTAGCAAACATTTTAAACCAGGGCTCTTCCCCCCAAAAAAGGCAGTTGTAAGTCACTTGCCAGTACACCGCTCTATAAACCAAGGGTTGTTAAACAATACGCCTAAGGGTTTTAGAAGTGCCTTATGAAGCAACATGTATTGTGAGGTTTTGTTAATAATATCATTCTGTGCATGGTGTTTTGATAGATCAAACCTTGAACAAAGAGTTATCAAAGGCTACCTTTATGTCTAATGAAAGAAAGAGTTGAGAGAAGAGAGTAATTAATGAGGGCTGAAGTAGGCTTTCTAGAACTTAAAATTTTATGCAAGTTCAGGGAAGCACGAACAAAGAATGAGAGATAAGAAAACAAATTAGGTAAAGGGAACATGTAAGAAGTTTAAAAAAAAAGCAGGTCAAAATATGAGGACACAACTTTTATGCAGAACCAAAAATAATATAAAAGGCATCTTTTACTTTTTTATGTTTTAGAAAAGTCAGACAAGATTTTTTGAAAGCATTTTTTTCTCTTTTTATTTCTTTCATTGTTACTGGATCAAGATGACTGATCTTATTAATATAATCAATACCATGTGCTTGCATTAATGATTATGTACACAATGTTTACACATAAAAAGACAAAATATGATATAGGAATATTTTATAAATAATTCTGTGGGTAAAGGTATGTGATGACAAAATGAGGGTACAGTTTCAAAGTGTTCATTAGATTGAAAATACCTGGTGAGGGTCAAAGAAGAAATTTGAAGTTTTTTTGGTACGTAAGTGACCAAAGGTCTCACTGGGCAACATTAGTGATTCTAAAACCCCACCAATGTGGATATAATTAATGTCATAATGCACCTTGGGCCCCGTACATTGTCTACTTTTTTGTTTTATGATCGCTTATAACCATGCAACTAAAAAATAAAAATGATATCAGTATTATAAAACGAAGGTTGAATTCTATTCTCTGTTATTTATAATTCTTATTTCCCACCTATTTATTGAAAATAAAAGGTAAGTATGTGAAAAAAAGAATAGTCACAGGGAAAACTTCATATTGTATATAACTATAATGCGGTATAGGAGACTAAAACATTAAAAAAGTGAGAATAGAGAGTATTGAAATCATCAAGGTATCAAAAAACACTAAGTGATTGATGCAACGAAAACTATCATCATCAATAATTTTACAAAATTTTGCCATAAACCATATTATCAGAGGATCCCTCAACTAATTTTCTTCCTCCCTCCCTCCCTCCCTTCCTTCCTTTTCCCCTTAATTCATTACTTTCCTCTACTCTCCCCTCCCACTCATCACTTCTGTTCACTTCAGAATCCCCTTCGTAAAGGTCCTTTTATAAGGCACATATCTTGTAACACTCTTGGTAAAACCTATCATATTATGAACACCATGAGAGCCAATAGTCTCCCAACTACATCCCAGGCTATCTTTGGTAGCACATTTCTTTCCCCTCCTTTCTCAGTGTACCCTAAGGTTCAACAATGTATCGGCAAAACAATTTCCAACTGTCTTACACTTCCAGGCTCCACTGAAAAGGAGACAAAATGCATAGCAGAAAAAGAAAATAGGGTTTTGGCAAAAATTCCTACCTGGTCTCCACCAGTTAGCAGTGGTAGTATAAAGGGGAAGTTTTCTGACTTTTCTATTCTTTCAATTCTTAACGTATAAAATAAAGACTATAACAAATGAGCTAGTAGATGTGAACTGTCCATTAGACACCATTGGCATTTTGTTAATGATGATAGAGATGTCGATAACAATTCCTCCATTGCATCTCTGGGTATCCTCCTTCCTTTCTCCACTGGGTCTGTATCCCCAGAGGCCTACATCAATGATTTATACCTAGAAAGAATTTGGTTTTTTTGAAATACTCCAGGGGTATTTGCATCAGTTGAGTGCTCACAGACAGGCTAATTTTTGTCTATTATCTCTTCACATCATCTTGCTTTGTGTTATGACATTTTGCCACTGCAAATAAGACAAGTTAAATCATTCCATCCATAGGGATGAGCAGTGACCTCTGGAGTAGAAAGTAAAGCTGTTGAAATGGGTGGAAGAACATAACTGCTATGACAAGAAGCTGAGCTGCCCTTTTTTTAATGCAAAATTCCAGGACTACTCCTTTCAAGTTGGCATATGAACCTTAGAACTGAAGAATTTCATATGGAGTAGTTCAGAGGAGATTCAATTTTCAAGTTAGATTAAAAGAGATCTAACTCAGTGAGGAGGAAACACTACTTCAGAACAAGTCCCTGTCTAGGAACCTCACACAGAAAGAGAAAGACAAATGCCATATGATTTCACTCATCTGTGAAATCTAATGAACAAAAGGAACTAACAAACAAAATAGAGACAGACTCATAGATAGAGAGCAGGGTGACACTGTTGGGGTGGGAGGGATGGGTTGGAGGGGTAAGGAGGTGGGGGGATTGAGATAAAAAAGGGGAAAGAGGGAAAAAACTCATGGGTACAGGCAACAGTGTGGTGATGCTGGGGGAGGTGTGTAGGAGGAGCTGGAGAAGGGTGAAAGGGGGATAAACGGTGATGGACAGAGACTTGACTTGGGGTGGTGAACACACCATGCAGTGTACAGATGATGTGCTGTAGAATCGTGCACCTGAAACCTGTATAATTTTGTTCACCAATGTCACCCCAATAAATTCAATAAAAAGGGAAAAAGAAGCTCCTCAGTAGGTTTGCTGATATTTTAATATTTGGCACCCTTAAGACTTTATAAGAATGCCAATGTGTATGAAAGTAACTTGCATATTTAATTTAAGCTATTTTATCTTGTATTTTCCCTTGGGCTTTAGAAACACAACATTGTTATTTAACATTATTATATAAATATGTGTCCTCTTAACTGGAATAGAATTGGGTCCTTCAAAAAGAGTAATCCTCTGAAACTTCTATTATATTTCACTCTAGAGCTATGTCTTACCTCCATTTTTGTTTTCTGGGACTTCAGGCCCATCACCACCACTTGCAGATCTCATAGTCACCTCTAACACAGTTTAACTCATTCCTTCTAGTACCAAACTTACCAGTGCATTCTAACCTGTTTTTTATCTTAAGAAATAAAATTCTATTAGGTTTATCTCTGTCACTAGTAGCTTTGCAGCATTCCTGACATAGTAGAAATACAAATTAATGCCCTCTCTATTGCACACACATTCTACAAATAAAAGGGTGAAAACAAAGTATAATTACTGCATTGCTGTGCTTATTTTAATTATTATCCAGAAAAACAAGTTTTATAGACAATTATTTTTAAAATACAAGATATTTCTCTTTCTACCAAGTTTTCAGCCATTGGCATCAAGGTATTTTGGACTCCTCCCTATCCTTACTTTCCACATCCGTTTTTATATTTATCTCCCCAGTTTTATTATATGACTTCTACTTCCTCCTTTCTCTTCATTTTTTATTTCGTGCCATGTATAGATTAAAAGTTAGCTGATTACTTTATTCATTCAATCAAAAGGCATTTATTAAATGACTTATATTGGCATGACATCACAGTACTTTCCTAATTATGCCAACAGCTTCCTAATTATTCTCCATGGATATAGCTCTGCCCCCAGTAGCAATGCATTAAGCTTTTTTAAAATCTTATTTCTTTGTTTCCAAAATTTTAATGATGTACTATTGCCTATTGGTTTTGATTTACATTCAAAATTTCTGGTATGTGAATATTAGCTACCTGCCCAAATAAGACTCATGTGATTGCCAAATGTATTGAACCAATGACAATTTCTAGCCAGATTTATTAACTTGCTCTTCTCTGCATACACTCTCTATTTTCTCACACCTGAACAATAAAGCCATATTTTCAAATCAATCATGAAAAAACAGGTCAAAACACGCTCCTTACTCTGACTTCACCCAGATTCTTACTGTGCCTACTTTAGAAGATTTGCTTTGGCATTTCTTAGCAAGTTTAGGTTATCTGCAGACTTTCCCAAGAAAATTGTTCCTGTTATTTCCCATTTATTCTTTAAGGTCCAAATTAAATAAACAACTAGGATAAAAATGCTTTCAGATAAAAAGAAAACAAAAGATATCGTGAAGGAGCTATTTTAATTTTTTCTTCCCAACAATATTAACTCAGGTGAAAGACACCTATTAGCCAGAACCCCGTTAAAGAATGAAATTCAAACTGCACTGTTCCATTGAAACTTGGCTTATCTAGTTCATGATTGCCCTATATAGTCTGGACAGTCAGGTTAACCACCAGAAATAAACTCAGTTAATTTCTTCATCTTCATACTGGGTGCAGGTTACTCAATCTCCACTTGCAGGAGCTAAGTATTATTGTAGGACATGACACTCACTATATTTTTGTTTCTAAGATATATAATATACGTATTCTAAAATGCATTTTATGATACTTTATAATAACATATAAAGTATCATGATAAGATAATTAGACAAGAGGAAAAAGTAAGAAAGAAGAAAAAACAAAAGAAAAAAGACAGGAAGGACAGAAAAAAATGAGGAAAAGAAGAAAAAATGTAAGATGGAGTCAGAAGCAGTGATATTATAGAACAAGTCACTTCTGATATCAAAACTTGACTTCTTTGTAACTCAGAAATTTGGAGCAGAAAGGGTAATCACCCATGCATAGGGTGGTATCCAAAGGTTTCAGAGCTGACCTGGTTTCCTGTGCCACATTGCTGCTTATCGCAAGGGAGAGGTTTCTGACGCCACAGCACAGCAAAGAACTTGAGAAATAAAACTTGGATTTGGTGTCAACACTTGCAAATTGTCTTAAGGGTTCCTGCTAATTTGCATCACAGAACAATAAAAGTGTGAAAGCGTGAAAGTGTGAAATGACACATGCCACAAGGAAGGGTGGAAGCTGGGAGAGAGGAAGTGAAGAATGGTTCTATTTTAAGGGGGTGCTTAATTTCATTATGATCAACTGTTAGCCTTTTCCTTACATCCCTGTTTACTGAAACACTGTTATTTTCCAAATAAGTATGTGTCTGAGTTTCACCCATAAATCCCTGTGGAAGAAAGCAGACCATAAAATTTACCCTAAGGAAGGCTTCTTAGTTGGCCAATGAATCCTAACAGAACAAAACGTTGTAAAGCAATTGAATTTGAAATAGCGGGCTGGCAGCCCAATTCTTGATTGGTCCAAATAAATCATGAGGGAGTATTGGGAGACACGGTAGGAGAAAGAGAAGTAAGAAAAACGGAGAAGAGGAGCAATCTTATTATTTCACTGCCTTGCTTAAAATTCTTTCAACAGTCCTGTGGTATAAAAATGGAGGCAGTATTGAGTGGTTATTGGGTAAGATCAACAGAGGTATAATTCATGACCTTAGATACACTATTTATCCCCTGTGATTTTTCATTTCTTTATATGTATTATTTTTAAAATATTATAAACATTTACCTATTTTTGGTTGCCTAGCTGAGATCACTTTAAAAAATCCAATGGATGGTGAATAAAATAATAATCAAAATTGTTGAGTATTATCATTATTAGTTGGAACATGGATTGGTAAATGTGAAAAAGCCTTTAGAGCATCATTTTTTAACTTACAGATGAGAGCATTCAGGCTCAAGAATATTCCCCAACTTCCTGAAAGTTACCAAATAGGAAAATGATCAATACAGCTTCTCGTATATGACAACAGCTTGCTTCAAAATTCAGAACGGCTAAAGAAAGAGGGTTTGCTTCATGGTTGGTGCCTGAATTTCTAACATTTGCTCCAAAAGATTCTGTAAACAGTATTAGAAATTAATTTCATATTCTTGAGTATCATATTCACTATACTTCTTTATATGAGGGATACAGGACAGGCCTCCAATAACCAGCCCCTTCCTCATATTGCCTTAACTCCCACTGGGCACATGTCAGCAAAACTACTGCCATGTAGTCATTTTTCTAGAAATAATGACTCATGTTTAAATTAAAATTTTGGGGAGGCAAGTGGAAAATTTCATGTTGTGTGCTACTCACTCATCAATGGTAATTATTTTCAGTGATAATAATTGTTTTCAGGGTATGAGATAATTTACTTGTCCATGTTGTTACTCAAGTGATGCTTTCAAATAGAGTTCAGCCATCTCATTTTTCAGAAAGACAAGCCAAGAAATTGTTAATACTTACCTTAGCTTTCCTTCCCAAAAGGAGAAATCAGACCCATCCCACTCATTTCTTATATTAACACATACATGTGTACAATTTTACCATTCATATATGACTTTGCTATTGATAGTATTGATCATTAGTCATTTTTATTGAGTCTGATGTGTTTTTTTTAATAATATTAAATGGTTAAATATATACCCTAAACTGAAATTCTGGTGTATTGAATTCAGGTTATAAGTTTAAATTCAGATTTCTTTTTTCGAAGATGACTCAACAGTTGTGCAAGTGTGAGTATGTGTGTGTGTTCTGTTTCAAAGTCACTGTAAAGGGAAACAAAGCACTGAAGATCACACAGTACAGTGCCCAGGATGCCGTGAACAACAGGGCATGCCAGTACAGTTAAGACCCTTCTCCTGAACTGGCCACTAGAACCTCAGTCATTGCATGTCTAGAGTGAAAGGACTCTAGACTTCAATTGGTCCATTCATTTCCTTCTACTAATGATAAAACTGAGGCCCAGAGAGTTGCAAATCATACATTGAGGGAGAGTGGACAGAGAGAAGAAGAGGGAGGAGGAGGAGGGGAAAGAGGAAAGAGAGAGGAAAGAAGGAAGGGGGAATGCAAAACAGCAAAGATGTTATATAATTTGATTCAGCCATCTGAAAAATGTATTTTCCATTTTCCTTTGTAATATATATAAAATTAAATTACAAACCAGGCAAGCTGGGAGTCACAGGAACCACTTGGAATTGAACAGTTGTTTGTTTTATGGTGGTTTTCTGCTAACAAATAACAAGAACCTTCTCCTATTAAAATACAAATGCTGAGAGTCATTAACAGGACTGCACAGGCATAAAGATAAAAATGCTACACTCAGACCAGCTGAAAGGCTATTTAGATTTTTTGCTCAACTAAAATAACAAGTGTTCAATAAAACAAAATGAGTGCTGGAGCTAGGAGTCTCATGAGATTTCCTGTGACTTTAGCCCTGGTGTTAATGAGAATGTGAGGCTGCTGTTTCATGACTGCCAGTGGTTTGTTATTTGCAAGATAAAGACCAACAAAGTATGTAAAGGAAAAGTTTGTTCTTGATTAGAATTTATATTTAAAAAATTCTGAACAACAAAAACAATAAGTGGAAAATGAATGTATGGTGTATGTTTTGTATAGCAATATAAGCTCTGACAATGTACTCTGATGTCTTGAAATGTCAATCATTTTTCTTCTAATATAAAACTGCAAAGTCAATTGTTGGGCAAAAATGTCAACGCTTTTCATAGAATACTTTTGAAATGAGTTAAACAAGCACAGCTTTGCAGTAGTTAATTGATGACAAAAGGTTTGTGTCTCTTACAAATAGCTTTCCTCTCAGCATCAACATGTAGGACAACCAAACTGGCTGTGATTCAAGTAGTTGCTGAGAGTTCACAGACACATCTCTGAAGGCTGCAAGTTGCAAAAAACACATTCTCATTGCAAGCTGCTCATCTCAGGAAATTCTTTTTTTCTTTTCCTTTAAATATGACAACACATCATTACTAATCAGGTGTTAGGAAAGAGCATTTAAAAGAAAAGATGTATAAATTTTATATAGAAACATGCTAAAATTAGTTATTTAAAGACCAGGCACCCCTGCGGAAAAAAAAGGATATTTAATGAGCTACATGCTCCTTTATTAGGCTTTATTTTAAAATCTATCAAAGATCCTGAGGGGCAAGAGAATTCTCTCCTCAGCTTTTTTTCCTCCATTTTTTTTATTGTGATAAAATACACATAGAATTGACCTTCTTGACCATTTTGTAAACCATTTTATTGAATATAATTGACATGTAAAAAGCAGCGCATGTTTAATTATGTACAGCTTCTCAGCTAGTTTGGGGATAAGTATTTACCCGTAAAACATCACCATGAAGGCTACAAACATATCTATCACTTCCCAAAGTTTGCTCCTGCTTCCTTTATTATTATTTTTTTTTTTTTTGCATGTGGAGGGGGTAAAAAATCATATAAGATCTACCCTTTAGCATATTTTAACTACATGATGCCATTTTAAGTGGACAGTTTAGTGGTGTCGAGAACATTCATATAGCAGTACAACCATCCACATCATCCATTTCATCTTGCAAAAGTGAAACTCTATATCCATTAAACAGTAACTCCCTATTCTCCCTAACCCCCAGCCCACCATTCTACTGCCTGCTCTATGAGTTTGACTAGGTACTTCATATAAATGAAATAATGTAGTATTTGTCCTTTTGTGATTGGTTTCTGTAACTTTGCAAAATTCCTCAAGGTTCATCCACATTGTAGCACATGCCAGAATTCCCTTCATTTTTGATACTGTGTAATATTACATTGTATTTATCTCATTTTTGAGTACCTGTTTATCTGTTCATTAATACTTGGGTTGCTACCATATTTTAGCTGATGTAAATAATGCTAAGACCGTGAATTTACAAATATCTCTTTGAGATTCTCTTTTCAATACTTCTGGTTATGTACCAAGAAGTAGAATTGCTAAATTAGACAGTATATTTATTTTTAATTTTTTGAGAAACCACCATACTGTTTTCCATAGTGGCTGTACCATTTTACATTGCCAGCAACAGCGCTCAAGGGTTTTAATATCTTCACATTCTCACCAACACTTGTTTCAGTTTTTTGTATAGTATCCATCTTAATAGGTTTGAGGTGGTATCCCATTGTGTTTTTGAAAAGAAAAGTTCATGCACTTATTGGCTATTTGTAGATGTTCTTTTGAGAAATGTTTATCGAATCCTTTGCACACTTTTGAACCAGGGTTTTTTGTGGTTGAATTTTATGAGTACTCTATATATTCTGGATATTAATATGATTTACAAATCATTCACTCATTCTACAAATTGTCATTTACTCTATTGATGTAGCTTCAGTGCAATTAAAAAAAAAAAATCTCATGAAGTCCAATTTGTTTAATCTTTCTTTTGTTAACTTTTTCTTTGGTGTCATATTGAAGAAATCATTGCCAAATCCAATGCTGTGAAGTTTTTGTTCTATGAGTTTGTCTAAGAGTTTTAGTGTTTTAGGTTTTACATTTAGGTCCTTAATATATTTTTATTTAATTTTTGTATATGGCTTTTAGTAACGGTTCAACCTCATTCCTTTGTATGTGTATATCTAGTTTTCCGAGCACTATTTGTTAAAATGATTGTCTTTTTCTTTTTGAATGGTTTTTGAAATGTCATTTGAGTAGATAATGAGGGGTTATTTCTGGGTTCTCTATTTTATTTCATTGGTGTTCATGTCTGTCTATACACCAGTACCATACTGTTTTGATTACTATAGTTTGCATTATATTTTCAAATCAAGAAGCCTGCATCCTCCAACCTTGTTCTTGTCTTTCAAGACTGTCTATTTGAAGTCCCTTGAGATGCCATGAGAATTTTAAGGTGCATTTTATATTTGTTCAAAAAATGGACCTTGGGAATTTCATAGGGATTGTGCTAAGTGCATTGGTTTCTTGGGTTGTAGTGACATTTTAACAATTTTAATTTTTCTGAACCATGAACATGGATGTTTTTACAAGTATTTATATCTTCAATAATTTTCACAAATGTTTTTCAGCTTTTGTTGTACAAGCCTTTGTCCACCTTGGTTAATTCTTATTTTATTATTTTTGTTGTTACTGTGAATGAAATTATTTTCTTGACCAGTAATCAGGAATCTCCTGACAAAGAAAAACTTTGGACCTGTTGGCTCTGTTGTCAGTGGTAAATTGGGCTCTTCCACAAGATTGTGAGGAAAGCAACTCACATATGAGAGATTGTGGTATGGTATGTTTTATTCATGTGGAAGGCTGCCCCTGGATCCCCTCTCTGTCTGTCCTGCCATGAAAAAAGTCCAACTGTGTGTCCTCAGCAAGGCCAAAACAAAAGCCAATGTCAAAGTTTATGCTTCTTCTTCTTTTTTTTTTTTGCAAGGTAAGCATAAATGCATTGTATTGAAACTTTGCTTCATTTTGAAAACTGTAGGAAATTCATGAGAGGAGTTTGGGGAAGAAGAAATATTTTAGTGATCTAATTTCATAACATTTATGTTCTCTTATAAGTAGTAGTAACTAGGTCCCACTGGTAAGTAACAAAACTAAAAATCTGCCCTATTCTGTAAGTAAAATTTCTTCTTCTTTTTTTTTTTTTTTTTGGTTGTTGTATATTTTATTGAGTATGCTATTTTAGTACTTAGTCCTTGGGATCCCACCCAGTCTGCTGCAAGCCCTGGCAGCTGTTATACCTGCCTGGTCGTGTGCTCCTGGGTGAGAGAGGGGGCACAAATATGTGGGGCAAATGCATTACTGGGTGGAGGGGAGGAGAGAGAGAGAGAGAGAGTGTGTGTTAGAGAGAGAGAGAGACTGAGAGGTCTTTATTCCCTGGAATTATACATCTCAGGCTTGGAAAAGATGAGAAGTATTTTCAAAATGACCAATCAACTTCCCAGTTTTCACAGGCTTTTCATAGGTTTACACCCCTTAGTTAGGTTGACAGACCTCTTTGGTCAAGAACCTCTGCCTGCACCATTTTGACTTCTGTTTCACATGTGCCTGCCTCCCTCTGCTCCCCCTGGAAAACTGGTACTGGTTGGGGGAAGGCAGGGCTGTTAATCTTCTTGGTGGAGCAATGCTGTCATTCCCTGGAGTGTGATGCTGTAGCTTCCTGGTGAAGCAAGCAGGCTTACATACCCCTGTTTATTAAGCACAATGTCTAATTCCCTTTTGCTTCCCTTTCTTTATTAATAATTAGCTAAATGCCAATGGTAACAGTTCCAATGGTGAATTTTGCAAAACACTTAAAGAATAGTCAACACCAATCTTTCTCAAACTTGTCCAAAAATATAAAACAGGGGAATGCTTCCTAACTCATTCTATGAGTCCAGTGTGTCCTGATAGCAGAGCCAGACAAAAACACTACAAGAAAATAAAATTATAGATTATTGTCCTTTATGAACATTGATGCAAAATCCTTAATAAAACTGAATTCAGCAGCATACTAAAAGGATTATATACCACTGACACGTGGGATGTAACCCTGGAATTGAAGAAGGGTTCAATATATAAAAATCAGTCAAGGTAATAGACTACAATGCAGAATGAAGAACAGGTGGTACTCAATCATTTCAATTGATGCAGAAAAAGCATTTGACAAATTCAATACCCTTTCATGATAAAATCACTCAACACAGTAGTAGTAGAAGTAACTACGTCAACAGAATAAAGGCTGAAGAAACTACCTCAACAGAATTTTTAAAAACCCACAGCAAATCTCATACTCAATGGTGACAAAATGAAAGCTTTCCCTCTAAGATCAGGTAAAGGCAAGGATATCCACTATTGCCACTTCTATTCAACACAGCACTGAAGTACTAGCCAGAGCATTTACACAAGAAAAGGAAATTTAAAAGTTCAAATTGTAAAGGAAGATGTGAAATTATCTCTTGTCACAGAGAATATGATCTTACATGTAGAAAACCCTGGAGATTCCACACGCATGTGCGTGCACACACACACACACACACACGGAACTATTAGAAATACAAAGTGAATTCAGCAAAACAGCAGGATAAAATGTCAACACACAAAAATCAGTTTCATTTATACATACAAACAATTAATGATCTAAAAAGGAAATAAAGGGAACATCTTGTACTTTGAAGAATTTACATCAAAAAATGTTTGTAGGCAGAAAAAGAGGAAAAACATTAATAACTATAATATACATTACAAAATTTAAGTTTTCACTTAAAAGTATAAATTTCATAATAAACTTTTAACTATTTTTACCTTTTTTCCTCAAAATGACAAATAAATAAAACAATTTAATTTTAAATATGTTAGGATTTATCTACAATTTAAGCCTTCTTTTATGGTTAGAATAATTTTCCCAAGTTTTCACAGCTGCTAGGTCTTTATTCATATTCTACGCTACCTGCTTCTCTCCACATAAAAGGCAGGTACTCAACTACATGACTGTAATTAAAGAAAAATAAAGAGAACTCTATTAGGCATGAGAAATTTTCCTCCTTAGCTCTCTGTCTCTCTCAGTAACTCTCTAGTAATAGGCAAATCATTGTTTTCTCTTGGCTTGATTTTCTTTCTCTGGAGAAAAATATATGGAAGAGACTCTATGTATGTCATCTAGCCTACGCACGTTGCCACACAGTTTTTCTAGCTGTTCCCCATTACGCTAAAGTGTCCAACACATTACTTCAGGGACTAAAATGTGAAGACTGGAGGCTTCGATATAGGTGGATTTGTGGTATCATTTGCTATGCTGGTAGTGCTTGGACTGGCCCTTCCTATCTCTCATACACTTTATACAGAGGCTAAACTTATGTCTGCTATAAATTGTACTCAATTTTAAGATTCATTTGAAGTCAGGATTTTACCACTAATGTTGATTATTAAGATGATTAAAAGGACTAGTACTTTGAAAAGGGGCTTTAAAAAGCAAATGATTAAAGTTCAAAAAAATATAAATGATATTAGTATTATAATTTTAAAGTATTAATTTGTTAATAATTATTTAATTCCAATATTAAAAGTGTTTTTTAATAAAGTGAATCACACAACTGCATCCCCCAAGACATATATTGGCTCTGAATCAGAGCCGCACACAAGGAAAGCAGCAGCTCGTGTTTTTCTATGAAATATTTTTGACAGGTGTGGACGACAGACTCCATAAGCCTTCTAACTCAGGACTTCTTATTTAGGTTTCCAGCTATCAAAATTAAAAATAATAAGACTTTAAAAACTATGTTTGGTTAATGTTCTGGGGGGAGAGACTCCCTGGTTTCTTAGGGTTTAATTTCTTTCCAAGGTCCACATGAGAGTCTAGTTCAACCTTGTTTATTTTGCTCCAGGTCTTGAAGCAGGTGGAAACTCATGAAACTCCTGCGGAGCTGAAATGCGTGTGCGTGTGTGTGTATGTGTGTTTATTTAAATAAACGTATCTACAGGTAAATAGAGATGTTTCGAAATACTTTCCCTCACCCTGTGTTTTCTAGTCCTAAAATCTGCTGCAAAGAAAGAGGGCAATTTTCTCAGTTCGGGCTGCCGTAACAATTTACCATAGACTTGGTCGCTTCAAAACAAACATTTATTTCTCACAGTTCTGGAAGCTGGAAATCCAAGATCAGAGTATGGGCCTGATCAGGTTCTTAGTGTGTGATCTCTCTCGGTTTATAGAGAGCCATCTTGCTGGGTCCTCACGTGGTGGAAAGGGAGCCAGCTAGCTCTGTGGCTGCTTTTTATAAAGATACCAACCCCCTTCATGAGGGCTCTACCAGTCATAACCTAATTATCTCTCCAAAGGCCCCAGCTTCAAATACCAATGCACTGGGATTAGTGTTCCAACATACAAATTTTGGGAGGACACAAACTTTCAATCCTTTGCAGAAATGAAGGGGCTGTTTGGTAATGGCTTTACGAACCAATAGCTGGTTTTGAGTAAGGAGATTAGAGAAAGTGCACCTTAGCCACCGTGGAGTTGATATTTACAGTTCCAACAATTTGCTAAAATCCCTGAAAGTCCCTGACATGTAATAATCTATTAGGTTGCAGGATTTGAATCATCTTCTGTTGGGGTGGAGGAGGCAGAGAGGTTGGAGGCTCTCCTGACCAGGGGCAATGAGTCATTAGCCAGTGCGTGAACCATGCTGACTGTTCTACAGCCTCATCCCACTCAACTTCACTGTTCTGTGGTTTTGGCCACAGAAATGATGGATGTTTGTCTCTGAGAAAGTACTGGTTTTGTACCAATAATGTATCCTCAGGAAATCATTAAGGAGATGCATTGCGATTCTGTGAGTAGAAAGTTATTGAAAAGTTATTTATTATAGTAGACCATAGGAAACAAGTCTCAAGTTAAAAAGAAAACAAACAAAACAGGGTTATTTAAGTAAATATATAGTATATCTAAACAGTGAAATGTTGTGTCTAAAAATGATGCTGTAGAAAATTATTTAATGGCATAGAAGGTTAGTCATTAATTATACGGTTAAGTGACAACAATACCACAATATGTACAACAGGAGAGAGGTAAACATAGAGTAGACAAGAAAACTTAGATATGCACCAAAATGCCTCATAATAGCACATTTTTTAAAATGTAGTTAGAATAGAGTAAATCAGTTAACCTGTTAGTTCCTTCTGTGTTTTAGCCCCCGGCTGTCTGTTTCCACCTTTAACATACTAAAAACTTTCCTGAGGTCAGTTGGGCTGATGTATACGTATGACTACACCAAACGGGGTTTATTCTTGTATTATTATTTATTAATTATTGTATTATTTTCCATATGAACAACTTTAAATGTACTTTTGCCCACCGCATATTTAAAGTGAAATTTGAATATTAAAGCCTTTCCAGAACCTTTAGTGGCATCCCATTCATTGATGACAAATCCCGGACTCTTTAACATGATCTGGGAGGCCCTGCATGAAGTGGTCCCGCCCCTGTCTCCTGTCTCATTTCACACAGCTTCCTGGGGCCTGCTCAGCTCCTGTTACACTAACACTCTTCCAAGATGTCCCCGAATGTAGGGTCTCTGAATGTGTTACTGAAAGATTCTCCAGGAACTCATTCTTCAGGTCCTAGATTAAATGTTATCTTCTTAAATACACTCACAATCTTTTTTTTTAAATATTTTCCTTTTTTTAAATTTATAGACTTGAGAGAGAGAGAAAAAAAGGAAGAGATACAGAGAGAAACAGCAGTTTGTTGTTCCACTTATTTATGCATTCATTGGTTGATTCTTGTACATGCCCGGAGGAGGGATTGAATCTGCAACATTGGCATATTGGGACGATGTTCTAACCAATTGAGCTAACTGGCCAGGGCAATGATCTTATCTAAATTAAGGCATGCTGCAGGTTGTATTGTGTTCTATAATAATAGCTTCATCAGTTTTTATTTCTTCCGTCTATCTGGCCCTTTACAGAAAAAGAATTAGACAGTAAGCTTTATGAAAGTCATAATCATGTCTGTCTTACTCATTACTATACAGTGGTTGGCACATAGTATGTAAAATAATTGTTACATAAATGCATGAACAAAAATTCTATCTTTTTTTGGCACACTTACATGAATTGTAGTTTTAATCTCTATTACAATTAGAAATATCAACAATAGCTTATGATATTATTCAGGTTTTAATATTTATAGACTATAACATATTCTATTAAATCAAAGGCTTAGCAAAAGTAGTTCCATTTATTTATATAGTTTTTACTTTATCAAAAATTGATTTTAGGTATTGAGGATTTTCAAGTTATCCAATGATATTATCAAAATCTTAGGCAAAATGGTAATCACACCAATCTCATATGACAGGAGAAGTTACAACAGATCTGTAAACAATCTGGTTTCTCTATTCACACAGTAAAGCAATACAGTGATATTCTTTTAGTAAGATTCAATATTTTGGTTAAATAAATATACTTCATCATTATCTACTTTAATTAAAGATGCTAGATTAATAAGCATGGACAGGAGTTATCATTATAGTTGATAGCATTCCTGAAAAAGAACAGAATTGCTATGGTTTCTTTCCTTCATGGTTGTTCTTGAATTTAAAACATTCACACACACACATACACCCCCCCCCAACATACAGCCTTTTCCTCAGAATATTTTGAACATCGACCATTTACTAAAGTGTGTCATCAACTCACTATCACTTAAAATAGATTTTTAAATTAAATTTGCTTCAAGAGATATTGCCTTTTGTAAAACATTAATTATCTTCAGTGAGAGACAGGAGGCTGGAGATTACAAGGTGCTTCAGATGGATTACAGTGAGTGGGTGCTTTCTACACCAGCATAAGCAGCCCCAAAGCTCATTCGGAAAGCGCTCAAAATGTCCATCAAAAACTCTTTCTGACATGTTATCTCTTTACTGTGAGTATCTTAGAAAGGGTCAGAACTTGCCTGGAAAGCAATGATCGGTGGAGTAGTTTTGCCCAAAGCACTGCACAGTCTAAAAAGTTGCTTTTATTAGATTATATTTAAGTTTTGAATGTTAAGATAAAGATATATAGTGTAGTATAAAGTTCTTTGTATTTTTATATTAAGTGTATGCATTTGTTACTAAACCTTCAGAGATAAAGAATTGCATGTATGTACTCAATAATGTGTACGAGAAAAGGAAATATGTCGGCATACAAATACCTATATATATACCCTCACAGCCCTTTACAAGTACACAGGAATCAAGTACATAAATGTGTAGGTTGCAACTGTTACTCTGGTCTAGTGAGGAAGTAATTGTTGCTGGCAGAAATTTTTCGTGCAATATATTAAAGGTTCAGATAAACATACTCTATCAATTATAGACTGATATGAAATGATTAAAAGAAGTCAGTTGTACAAATGGTTAGTCTGTGAAGTACTATAGCAAGGCCTAATTTTCCCTGGTTTTTAGGGTGTGGAATTGGAACGAAGGGAAATTTCAAGGTAACAACTTAAGTTAAGCCAGCCTCCATTAAGAGCACCTGTAACCTAGACTGGTTTTGCTCAATGGGTTGAGCCATCATCCCACAAAGCGGGAGGTTGTCAGTTAGATTTTTGGTCTAACTGGGTTGTGGACCAGGTCTCACACATCAATGTTTCTCTCCCTTTCTTTCTTCTTCCCTTCCCCTCTCTCTAAAAATAACTAAATAAAAAAAAATTTTTTTAAAGAGTGGCTGTACTTCAGTGAATTTCAGTCTTATTCCATTAAGAGACAGCACTATTAAAGCCAACATGGTCCTAGGTTTTGCTTATGTAGAGATGAATAAGTCTCTCACTGTTGTCTGAAGGAATTTCCAGCCTTACAGACGGAGATGTAAATATAAGAAGATAATTATAGTGCAGTGTACCACATAATAAGATAGAGTTGGAATCTGTTATTGGTCTGGAAAGATTAATTAGAGATTGAGGTATAAACTCAGAAGTAAGAAATAAGTTATCAACCATGGAGGAGAAAAAATATGGTCCCACAGAGTTGTTTTGCATAAAATTATTTATGTAAGATTTTTAAGGAGGCAAAGAATATTAGTTGAGGGGCTAGCAAAGATGTATCCATAAAATTACATAGCCAGCAAAGAAATGCTTCCACTTTTCACATTATTCAGTGCAAGCAAGGAAGAAGTTTAGAGAAGGAAGAATACCAAAAAGTGAGATGCTAGCCCATTTCAGTGATTCCAAGGGTGACAGAAAAAATAACAAATGCTCTGATATGATGTTATCAAACCTCTTCCCTTCTTTGGACTTCATCATTAGTGAAATTTTAGGAAATTTTAAAATACACTAAAAATTATATACTTTTCTAGCTAAATATCATGGTCATAGCTCATAACTTGCCACACATAGTCCTCATTGACATCTTCAATGGTTGGTTTATCAACTCTAGTGAGTCAACATCTAACTAAATGATTTTAGAGTTTGGGGCTATATAAGACAAATTAACAACAGCTAGAATCCTATGGCTTAGCTCTAAAATACAGATTTCAGATCTAAAACTCCCAGACTGACTTAACAAACAGATAATCACCAATGTGCAGAGATTTCCAGCATTTATATTTTTCATGCATATTCTTTCCCCTCTCCAACTTTTTTCTTTCCCAAGCACAAAAGGGGGTAAACTGATAAAAAGAGATATCAAAGTAAATGAGGAAGAGTGAATATCCAGATTCAGTTGGTGATAAGCTACAAGAAAAACTGAGAAAGAAATTAGTACTTCTTTCTAGTTCTACTTTGAAGAAATCATGAGCAAGGATATGGTAGTAGACCAGCTTATTTGTGGACAGGACAGGAAGAAAGGAAGAAGGAAAGAAAGAAAGAGAGAAAGAGAGAGAGAAAGAATGAAAGAAGAAAGAAAACAAAGAAAGAGAGAGAATGAGAGAGAAAAAGAGAGAGAGAGAGAGAGAAAGAAAGAAAGAAAGAAAGAAAGAAAGAAAAAAAGAAAAAAAGAAAGAAAGAAAGAGAAAGAAAGAAAGAAAGAAAGAAAAGGAAAGAAAGAAAAAGAAAGAGAGGGAGGGAGGGAAAGAGGGAGGGGGAGAAAGAGAGAGAAAGGAAAAGAAATGGAAGGGTCTAGAAATCCACCATCCTCATTTCATCCAATTAATGACTATTTATTACATATAGTAAATGGTGCAGTGTCCTCAAACAGGAATGTATAATAGCGAATTTGATATAAACAGAAGAGTTCAAGTACTAAGAATTCTGAAAAAAGAATTAATACACTTGAATGAGAACAGAATCCAGGTAATTTTGCAGAGATCCTACTGCATGGCTCTGTATAACTTTCAGTTAAGCTTATGGGGACATCACCAAGTGACCCAGTACATACCTAGAAATTAGACATTTACACATAGTTGACATAAAGCAAATTGAAGTAAATGAAGATTTCAAAGGAAAGGTCCATGCCAGTGGTTCTGCATAGATTCTAATTCTCAGGATCCATTCTTCTAAGTTATTATTAAGTGAGCCCAGGGTAGCTCAGGTATCTGCTCAGGGGACTCTGATGTAGTGATTCACAGGTCACATTAAAGACTGCTCTTTGTAGAGTCACCTCTTCCTTAATCTTTCTAAGGATGGCACTGTAGGGGAAATGGAGTCAGTCAAGCTCCCTCACGGGGCCCAATAAGCAGTATTCCCATAACCTTGAGAATGGGCCCACATGAGTAGAATCACGCTTTGTTATAGAATATCTTGGCACCTTGCCAGCTCTGTGTGCATTTAGTATATAAGGGAGTTGACACTTCATGGGGTGTGACACACACTTTGTGTTGTGTGTGGATCACCCCCCCACCCCGCCCCTTGAGTGAAAGCATGCCGGGAATTCCCACAGCTCCCCATATATTCTTCCATCCTCCTGAATCCCGTGTGAACCTGTCTGGCCTTGAATGGTTGCAACACAAGCACTTTAGTGCAAATGTTTTGTAAGGGGAAAATCATCTGTACTATTGCAGGCTGTGGCTATCACAATTGAAGCTGGCTAAATCTTCCCTTGTAAATAAAATGATAAACTGATGGAGCAGGAATTATGTATTTTGAAAAGCATTCTTCATTATTTTATTTTTGGATTACATTTATATAATATTCATGTATGTATAATCATAAAACTCATTAAATGTAAGGGCTAGCATTGGGCACTGTGGAAGAATATTTAGAAGAGAAAAAAGGAAAAGATTTGACTTTATTCCACTGCCTATTGTTTGGTTAAATGACCTTTACCAGGTTCTTCTCTATACAAATAAAGGATCTAATCATGTGATTAATCTATATCTCTTCCAAACTTTAAGTTCAACAATTATATTAATGGCAATTCAAGGCATAATAAAGATAAGTATATTAATTAGTTATCTAATTATTCACAGTTAATTATTGTAGAACATGTTTATTTTAAATGTGGTGCTATAGTTAAATGTCAAATAAATAAAATAAAAGAAGGTCACTTTAACATATCTTTTTGTGAGTGTTACATCAGTGATAATTATATTTAAAGTGTGGTATTGGCCTAAAAATGATCATTTGATTAGTCTGATAATGTAGAAATGCATATATTGCAAATGCAAATAATATATAATTATTAGGGGATGTTGATTTCAGAAGTTAAGGAAAATTCCCTTGGTTATGTAGCAAATGGTTATGTTTACTGAAAAAAATGGCAATCTGCTATTTCATTCTCCATGTTAAATTATTTTTGATCTCTAAAAACACTACTCAAATGTCACTTAGTTCAAGACTTTCTTAAAAATAACCTATTCCTACCCACTGCCAAACAGTCTTATCATAACTTTGTGTGTGATACCTGTGTTCTTTATATGACTTCCCACTGTTGCACATATGCTGTATTTTGTTTACATTCCTGTTTTGTCACTAAACTGTGAGCATATTAAGAGTATAGGAAATATAGTCAATAACATCGTAATAATTCTGTACGGTGCCAGGCAAGTACTGAAAATATGGAGGGAACACTTTGTAAAGTACTAATGATTGTCTAACCACTATGTTATATATCTAAAACTAATACAAAATAATATTGAGTGTAAACTATATATATATATATGTACATATACACTTTTGATTACATTAAAATGATATCTCAAACAAAAAGAGTGAATCAATTGTATTTTTCACTATATCCTTCACTCTGGAGAAAATTTGTAGCACAGGTAGATTCTGAATGGATATTTGTGAAACAACACATAAATAAATCTGAAGTAGTTTCAGATAATTCTGCTGGCTATTAACTCTTTGGCAGGAGACAGGGACTGAATTTTAATCCTTAGACATGAAGCACTGAATACTATAACGAACCATAATCATAAGGAAGTCTAAGAGATTCCCGCATTTTTTCCCCATGACAACTACTATTTTAAACTAGCAAATAACAAATTCTATCAACAAAGTAAATGCCTGGGGCCCCTATTTGCTGGTGCCCTGAGCATGTGGTTAGTGTTCTTGTTGGGTATGAACACTGAGAGAATGGGTCCTACAATTAGAAGGATCTGGCTTATGTCCTAACTCTGCAATTTATTAACTGTGTAATGTAAGGCAATTTATTTCAATTATTTCATCATACTTGTCTTGTGTTCTGATATGTTGTAAGTCAAGCAGAGGCAGTCTGGTTCTGTCACCCAGATGTTTGGGGAAGCACGTAAAGCTATGCTCTCATAGCCTTGAGACTGGGTCCAATAAACAGTCCCTATAACATTGAGGGGGCTCTCATGCACAGAGTCATGCTATGCCGTACAATATTCTGGCTTTCTGCTGGTTTTGTCTGTATTTTAGTATATAAAGGGGTAGGGGCTACCCTGTTGTGGGACATGCAGCTTGCACCGTGCGTGGCTCACCCACCCCAGAATAAAGGCATGTCGGGCATCCCCAGGGCTCCACGTATTCCCTTCCATCTTCCCTTTCTCAAACCCTGGAACACACCAGACCTTGACTGGTTGCAAGACACTTGTAAATGGAGGGAGAAAACAGTGTCTACTCTCTTAAAATATGTGAGGGGATTAAAAGCATTTGGACTTAGTGCCTATCAAATATGAAGTAGTTAATTAATGCAAGCAATTAGAGTTTATAACCTCTTGATCATAATGGAAATTTCTTGATTACAAAGGAATCTTTGATTACAAAAATGTCTGTACTGATTCATCATTCAATATAATTTTTAACACTGGCTCGAGGTAGACTTTTTCACTATGGTAAAGAATTGTCTTTTCAAATCTGGGATGAATATAGTTGATTTCAACAAATACATCCTTAGTATCAAAATATTCACATATATTTTTCCTTTGATTTATAAATATGATGAATTACAGACAATTGTTTTTTAAATTTTAATAAACCTTAACAATTACAGTGTAAACCCCTCATGATTAAAAAAAAAATATATATATATTTACTAAATTGGCAACTTAATATGCTTATATTTTTTTTCCTGTTTGTGTTATTTTTATAGTCCAGGTTGTTTTAGTATCAAGGTTACCAAAATGAATAAGAGAGATTCCATCTCGTTTGTCATCTACCAATAGTTTAAAAACTATTTGATGCTTTTGTTCACTTTTAAAAACTTATTCTTGACTTCTTTTCTTTAAATTTATGTGTTAGGAACACAATGAAATGCATATGTATTAAAAATTTGCTGAGTGATAGACATGTCACATACATTATTTAATTTTTGCAGTGTGCATCTATAGTTAGCATTATTATTCCCATTTCTTAGATGTGGGGACATAGTCAAAGGGATTACTTACTTAAACTAGGCTGTTGAAGAGGTAAGATTTATACATAGGCCACCTAGGTATCACTTCTCAGTTTTATAATTGTGATGTAAACAGAATTTAGCTAAATAATAATAATTATTAAAATTTAGCAATTTTAAAATGATAGAAAACAATTAAAAAATTTCTATTCTAAAATGACTACATTTGCAAAACTGTCAATAGTAACAATGTTATAAGAGAACAAAATTATATACATATACATATTTTTAATTTAAATATAAAATTCATTTCAAAAAGTTTTGAAATATGGGATAAAGGAATGGATCATATAGTGTTATAATTAAATTGGCTGTCAATATATGATAAGTTGATAAGTCATAATTAAGAAACATATTAAGTAAGTGTATTGTGGAAAATTAGAATGTAAGGAAGAAATTAAAACTCATCGATACCAAATGACACATTTGTAGGTTTGGCAGTGGTATAACAAGTAAAAAGTTAACAAGAACTTAGGTTCAAATTGGGAAGTATATAATTCAGCTCTTCTATATTTCATAGCCCAAATAAATATAATATCCCAAATCATCCAAACAGTGATGTGTAATCATAAATTAAAAAGTGGTCAAATATGCTAAATTAATTTTTATCTGCCAATATTTTATTTTGGCCTAACAACTAATAACCCTCTTTTAATTACACAATCAATTTTAGGAAGCATCAGGTGATATTTTGTTTTTAAAAATTAGCAACAGTATTTTAGTTAAGATAGGAACATTCCTTCATGGTTATACTATTTTCAGTTTAAACTTGTAAACTCACTATAAATTCTTGCTTCATCTATTGTGTATACAACTACGTTTTCCTACATATTGCTTGCTGCCTAACATCTGTATGTCATTGTTTGCAAAGGAAACAGAGGGAGGCAGAACAAAGGGATTATCTGTATTCACTAAGGCCCGGGTTGGGGGAGGGGTCACTGTGGGGTTACAGGCCACAGGACTGTACTACAGTATCACTTTTCTCTATAAAGGAAATATGAACCACATACAAAGAGAAAGTATGTAAACTCTACTAAAGTTTAAGAAACTTTGCTGTCTCCCCTTTCCTCTCCTTTGTGTTCAAACCCATAGGTTTGCACAAAGTGAAATAACCCTATATTGTGATATTTATCAGGGGTAACTGATTTGAAATATTTTTCCTGTATTCCTCACTATTCTATGGCATATTTGAGAAGAAATAGGTTTCCCCATCCAGCATATAAACTCTTTGTGACTTAAGATTTTGAGGTACAAATGCTAGGAAATAGACTGTTTTTCAAAGATTCTGGAATGGTTATAAATAATATAGTTGGTGGTGGTATATGGCATCAAATAATAATTTAGAATTCTTTTCATGGCAAATATCAAATGCCTTTTCTTCTTCCCCAGTTTTCCTGAGCGCAATGAAGTAAAGATTTTTATAGTTAAAGTACAGAATTTAGGAAAAAAATTGATGATATAGGAATCTAAATTTTTTGTAAAATTTTCCCCTTCTGAGTAAAGCTTGAAATGGAATATACCCTACAGTATTAAGAAAATATGTTAAGGCTCTGCATGTCAGAACAGACTCCATGTTTTCCAAATTATCCTGAGACACTACAAAAGAAATAGAATATTTAAGTTAATCATCAGTGGCTTAAATTTTTAAAAAAATCAATGAAATTGAACTATCAGTGAATGCCATTTTTGGTTTTCCAGCTTTGTTTAAAAATGCATATGCGTCTTTAACAATTAAATCAATTAATGATGCTATCTATCATTAAATTAGCTGACACGCTCTTTAAAAGAAAATTTCCAGAATGACTACTGAAATGGTTTAAAATTCCCAAAGATAATTCTGAGAGGGGATAAATCTTATGAGAATTATACATGTTTACAAAACAGTCAAATGTGAAGACAGATGAATTAAGCAATGCTTCATTTTCTTCTATTTTTTTTTTTTAAACATGGGCTATCTACTTTGGAGGAATAACCTTACTTGATCAAAACTTTAGTACTTAATAATGGTTTTTCTTGGGTTGGGAAAAAAAGATATAGAATATTTAGTTATTTTCTCCTTTTCAGGATATAGTTCCTAGAAATAGCACAATGTATTTTTCCCTCCTGTCTTTCAAATATTAATTTCAAAAACAGGTTCATGGACTGTCTTATTTCTCAGGTTAGATTTTAATGGAAATATTATTAAGTGCCTCGGTGAGAGCAGGGCTCTCTTATCTCTGGTAGCAGTCTTCAAGCTGGTTTCATTGACTAATTCCACTAATTTGTGTAGACTGCTTTCCTCTTTTCTACACTGTCTGACATGCCAGTTTATGAGGAAGCTCAGCCATGTGGTACCAATTCCATATAGGCCGTGGTAGACTGCAAAACTGGCAATGATCCTTTTCAGCTCCTCTCATCAGGAAGAGGAATATCTTACCCCACCACGGAAACTGGGCTGACCTTGTAAGTTCCATTGTTTAAAGGTAGATGAAGAAAGTGAAATTATGCAAATCCTGACTATGGAGCCCTTGGAATGCTGCCACCTTGTGAGTAAGCCCAGGCTAGCCTCCTGGAGAAGAAACCAAGTGTAAGAGAACGAAGTCTCCTAAGCCAATTGTCACACATAAAGGTGATGCCATCTGGGTGAATGAGGACCAGTCACCCTCATTTAACACACCAAATTTCACACTCTGTAAAACCAAGGCACTACATTTATTTACACTCAGTGTGCTCCATGTGGAAGGCCTAGGGTTACACAAGAGGCAATATGAACAGAATGGTTAAGTGTTCAGGTCCTAGCACTACATAGACCTTCTTTTGAACCCCTTCTACCACATACTGGTTCTTTGATATTAAATGAATGAATTTCTCCATTTTTTCCTTTATATAATAAGGATAATAATACTGACTATAGAGCTGTAGTGAGGAGAAAATAACATATATTTAATGTTTCATGTGTAGTACTTATTCAATGGATTTTTATTTTTAAATTTTTTAGCACACTGCGGTGGCCCTGATGTTTTTGGTTAATTTATAATTACTATATTATTTCAACTCTTTTAACTCTCACAGTTTCTTTTCTTTAAATGCCTTTATATCCTGTATCTTGATGAAAAAAACTCATATAGAGTTTACTGTGTGAAAGAAGCTACTGAATACAGTCTCAGTGCTCTGTCATGCTGCAAGTCCTTTTCCTTTTATCATGATCTGGAACATTCCATCATGTGCCTACATTGAGACAGGTGATATTCAACATTATAGCTTTTTATTTTATTTTATTTTTTTGGAACGGGGGTTAGTAGTTTTTCTAGCCAGGATCAAATCAAAAAGAAAATTGTGTTTAATGATTCAGAACAACAAAATCAGAGATGCTAGATAGCTAAGACATCTCCAAGGAGTAATGTCTTAATGTTCAGTGTACCAGTTGCCTATAACCAGTGCTAATCAAATATATCTTCGCAACATGAGGGCTGTCTGGAGAAGTTAAAACATGAACTCCTTCAAAGAACAATCTTTTTACAGTCTGATTACCATTTTTTGTTATTGTTAAATGCAGATAAATTACTTTCTTTTTGAAATGCCTATTCAGCTTGTTCCACTTTATCCATATTTTCATTTTAAGATTAAATTCATCTATAATTTTCTTTGCTTTAGAGGAAATAGTCATTTGTTTTGAAGTTAAGCACATTTAAGATACTTTGAATTGTATCACTGAAATCACCTACTTAAAATGAAATTATTCTTTTGCAGTATTAAAGTCAAATAAAAAATTAATATATATACTGTAATAGAACAATAATTAAACCCATCAATAAACTATTATTAAGAACTAGATGAAAGTTCCTCCAAAATAAAACCTACATTTATATGGCTATATATGAAACACATAATATATCTTAAAAGATGTTATACATGTAAATATTTATTTGCATAAAATAGTGGATGGATGACTAGCTAACTAAATAAAAACTACACCTAAAAAGTCAACATCGACTCAGGGATTCAAAGTACCTGCTCCTAATTTTTAAAGGTGAGCTTTGTTAAATGACTACAATCTTATAAGAAATTCAGATAGCCAATTTCAATGGTGTATGAGGTGTACTGAAAGTCAGGTAATTGACAGTCTGAAATATAAGAGTAAATTCTATTTATTCTATATTTTTGGAGGACAAGTAACTGCCTAATTTATTTAAAAACACTGTCTTTTGAAATATACATTCCTGAGACTTGTAATAACAGTACTGATCTCATTTATCTGAAAAATAAATAACTTTTTATTGATGTTTCTAAATAAGACTGCAAGTTCAGTGAATCAAAAGTTACATTTACAACCAAATTAATTTGAAAGGTGGAAAAGGTGGGAAGTATTTTGCATGGTATAGCATGACTCTACCACCATTTCTGGGAAACAATTCAAAAGAATGTTTTGTTTTATTTTGTTGTTTGCTAGTTTGAAGAAAGCACTGCCAATAAAAGTTTTTTTAAATATATAGTATATTAGGATGTTTTTCTATTGCTTTCCGTGTTTGTAAAAGATGAGGGTAGGAGAGGCTGCTTCTGAGAAGCACAAGGGCTTAAATGGAGGTTTAAGGTCCATTTGAAAGGATGAGGCTCAATAGATATAGACCAAGGGTGTTTGAATGAAGGAAAATTGCACCAAGCGTATTTTTCTTGGTTCCGTGCCTGAAGCATTTCTGTTTTTATTAGCAACAAGAAGAGCACAGGTGACCACCTACCTGTGAAACTCATTAGCAATTAGGATCCAGTTCAGATGTAACTTCTTTTTTTTCTTCTATGACCTAATAGCATAGGGTTCAGATTTTTATTGGAACTCTTATAATAATTTGCTATAATTAAAAAAATTTAAATGATTTTTGCTATTATTTTACCCTAACTCTAGTTCTCACTGCAATATCAGTATCCTTTCAGAGGACAGGGACATTAAATATTCATCTCATTGATTTATCTATTAATTCAACAAATATCTGTCGAGCAACTATACTATAAGTCAGATACTATAACAGTGGTTGATAAGACAAAAATTGAAAAAAAAGAGCACAGTTTCCACCATCAAGAGCTATTGTACATAGTTGGAAACATTGACTAGTTTTATACACACACACACATGCACACACACATATGAATGATTATATTTATATTTACATAAAATTTATATATATTAATATATTATATATTATAATTATACATTATAATGAATTATAATATATTATAATTATATATTTATAGTAATATATTACTATATACAAAATTACTATATATACACTAGTAATATATATTTAATTATGTATAAATATATATTTTATATAATTACTGCCTAAGCTCATATATGCTATGAAGAAACTTACTGTAGAATTAGAGGGTTCAAGAAACGTTTCCTGGAAGAAAGGACATTGAATGTGAGGTTTATAGAATGAATGGGAGAGGAAAAAGTATGTTATCTAGGCTTTATGGTGAGCATAATCAGGAAATAGAAATGAAATTCACCATGAGTGAAGTGTAGAGTGAATCCGTTGTTTTAACACAGATTGTGTTGTGTGATAGGACCTCAGCAAGTGCTGAATAAAGATGGGGTAAAGCTCTGAGAACAATGTTGTATGGTTGACAGCTCTATAAAATGGAGCATCAGTTCATTTGATCCTAGAATTTGGGGACAAAGGACATCAGCAAGAGAGTCGGTCTCTTGTGATCATCCAGCACAACAATATGAACTTGCAAAGACATTCAATGATGTGCCTCGAGGGGAGTGGGGTTAGGAATAGCCTTGTCTATCAGCAGTCTTCTTCGCTGTCACAGATCATGATAAGTAAACCAAGATTGGCAGTTAGCACTTGCGAGGCATTTTTATAAGACACACTCTCTGGTTCCTTATCTCTCAGATGGTTTGGATTTTAAAGGATCTTTTTATCTTTTACTATTTATTCTTTTTTTTTTTTCATTTAAAAACTACATATCAGCCCTTCATGTGTGCAAGACACTATGCTAGATACTCAATGGATACAAAGATATTAAAAAACAAAAACAAAAAAATGCAGTTCAGAAAAGAAGGCAAACTCATGGGGGTCCTTTCTTTTCAGGGCTCTGCTGTAAATGGAGAGCAGAAAACCTGAAGGATTTCTTGCAAGTTTTCTAGCCCACCTGCTACCATACATGTTCCTGGTTAAGAGATATGTAGGTCAGTGTAAATGACTAAGATCACTTTATCATACAAGCACAGAACTATTATTGTTAATGGAAAAATCATTATGTTCTTTGAACTTGATATATATTCCATCCTGAATCTTCACCATAACCCCATGATGTAATAATCTTTATTTTCACATTTGAGAAAACTGAGGCTGTTTAATTATTGTCATTTGTTTAAATTCATACAACTAATAAGTAATAGAGACAGATTTTGAAAAGGTTTGTCTCATTCTTAAAGTCTAGGTTCTGAATTTCTATCCTAAAATTGCATTCTTACCAAGCATATCATGATCCTATTCCATAGATTTTAAAATAAATGTAAAAACAATCCAAGATAATTATCATCATAATACATTCTAGACCTTATTCTGCATTTTTCCAAACACTATCATATCTGTGTTTCCTTTGCACCAACAGTATGTAATACGGTCAAGTACACCCACGACAGGGGTAACAGAAAATATATACAATCAATTCCCCAGGATTTTTTAACATAGCAAAATATTCCTTAATCATACAAAGGTAATGGGTTGAAACCAGTTAAAGTCATGCATCACTTCCTAATTTAAAATGATGCCTCTCTTAATAATGTAATTTCACAGAACAATAAACAAAACAGCCATCTAGTTGGTTTTTATATTTCATTTCAGGATCAGGAGCAGGGTTTCTGATATTTGAGAGGATTCTTTGGGCAATCTTTGAGGAGATTGTTTCAGAAAAGCACAGTGTGAATAATAAGCAAGGGAAACATGGGATCTTGTTCACATTCACCTTCTGTAGATAAAGCAGAACAGCAACTTCTCCATAAAGGTCGAAAATTATGGGTTTCTTTCAGGCTGTTTTCATTTTCAAAAATTAGTTTATTTTCAATTCTATGGTTCATCAAAATAGTTAATTGTTGAAAAAGTAAGTCATCTGATCAACACAATTGGACCTTATCAACTACTTGGCAGTGCAGTGAGGTTTTCTGTCATTGACCTCAATTGACTTAGAAACGGGTGATTTATTCAACGCTAATCAGAGCAGAGAGGCTGTTACAGAACTTGACTCTGCTTTTAATCAGGGTCATGGTGGACTCAAATGTAATTGTCACTGGTTATAGTAGACGGGGCACACATTTTGGAATCAGATGTGGATTTGGAACCATTTATGTTGTTTATAAATGACTTTTGACAACTTAACTTGAATGTTCTCCCTCATCAGTGTACTAATGAAATTAGTATCTACTGCCAATAGAGAAAATGTAAAGTAATATTTAGTATAAACTATTAGTACATCCTAGTTCTGCTCTGTTATCCTTGCAGTCAAAAGGCACTCTTGGCAATAAAAATAGGTGTCTGGAGGAAACATGATTCTTTATCTTGCCTTAACTCTCTCACTTGCTAAAAAACTTTGACATAAAGTACACTGCCTACTTACATACTTTTTTAGACAACTGTATCATAGCAGTACAGAATGGAAACAGTACTATTCTAAATAATTCATCTTAACATCTCTGTAAGTTTTTAATGTTGGCTTAGCACTTTTAGCTGTTTAAAGAAAAATGAGATAGAAATAAAGAGTACTCTGCTATTATCCTGCCTCTGCAAGCTTGCAGATCACACTGCATAGGTGTTGGGTATTGAGGATACATTGTACATCTGGACTTTTTTCTTCCTGGTATCTCACCGGAGATTTAAATGTCAAGTGTAACGGGGTTCAGAGGATACTCCCCACAAAGGTGGCTTGAGGGATGGAGGAAGCAGAAGACATTGAGAGGTACTTTGCACATCTATGGCAACTTGGCTAGTTCAAGAGTTATGTTAAAAAGCTGTGCTGTTGCTAGGGGCCAGGGAAATGGGTGCGGATTTGACTCCTGATGTAGCCTGTAGCTGCGATTCAGCAGGGTGGGATGGGGGGAGCTTACAGCACCTGTGCAGACGCAGGAAGACGATTTGCCCTTTGTCACTGGGCCACGCTTGCCTGGACTGATAACGGCAGGGAAAGAACATGAACTGTACAAAGAAGGGCCAGATGTAACCCATCGTGGGAGGAGTTGGAAATGGGGTTACGCCTGAAGCTCTGGGCCAGGATTTAAACTAGGCACAGCAGCCATGAGGCTCTCTCTCTTTCTGCCACATGGTTTGAAAGGGTGCAGGAGGGCCCCACTACCCCACCACGGAGTCTGGTGTGTAAGGAGGCGCCATGCAGTTTTGGATTAAGGGCTGGAGAACACGGCGACATAACTGATGGTGCTGGGAATTGTGGAAACTGCCCAGCCTAAAACAGATTACTGGGAGAAGCTGGAGATGCTGAACTGTGACCCGGAGGACTCATCTGTTTCTAAGAGACCGTACCTCTGACTGGCATATTCTGAAGCTGGCCTGATTTGGCAAAGTGAGGCAGGACTGTGTGTTTGTGGGTGTTTTAAAGGGAGTGCTATTTAACAGCAGAATTCTGCCATCATTCTAAATCTGTCTAACTTCTAAATAAACAATTCCTTTCCTTTTCACCAAACTCTGGCATTGGGAGTCATGATTCTTGGTAGTGCACAGTCAGACCCCCAGCTGTTTCAAGACAGCATAGGTTTGGGTTCTGTAATGAAAGCAAAAATGTAATAGTGTAAAAATAGACTTCTTTCTTCTTTACACTAGGAATTAAGGGCAATGTATTAGTTCCAAAGATATCCCCTAAGGTTGTGAATCAGATGAAAAATTTGCATCAAGAAACACCACTCTTTGGTGGAAGAGGTTCACCTCCCTTTAACCATTCGTTAATAAGTCGTGGCAAACTAATAATATGGAGCTCTGCATAACTTATAACATTATATGGGGATGATCAATAGGCCAATGCCCCCCGAACTTTTTCAGATAACCCTGAACTGTTAGAGATTTGTTGTAAGGCAAATAATTATTTAGCTTTAGAGTAGAAATTGATGGTAAAATAACCTTCAAGTTATTACATAAAACTAGTTAAATACTATTCCCACCATCTGCCTACTGCCATGGTGTTCAATTACACCTGAATGCATGCATTTGAGTTGAGAAGTAGAGAGAAGCAAGACACTGAGGACAGTCCAGATAGGGTATAACAAGATTTGCAGTTCAATTCAATAAATATATATTGAATCACTGCTTTTGCAACACCCTTAGGCACCTACAAAGATAAGTTAAATATATCTTCAAATTGCCCTCAGTGAGTTAGATATGCAGGTCTGTTTCCAAATACTACCAGGAAGGACTGGGAAAAAGCAATTCCCAAGTTAGGAGAGGAGGGAGGGTGTTTTCCTACCATATGCATATGTGTGTGTGTGTGTGTGTGTGTGTGTGTAATTTTAAGTAGCTTATAATTCTCAAAGCTTCAAATGTATATGTTTCTTTGTGAAACTGGTTGACTGAGAGATAGCAGCTGAATGAGCACATTTTAGAAAAAAACTCTGAGGTTGCTTGCAACTTAAAAGAAGTGGCTGAAACACTGACATTTATCGATGAGGTTTTATGTAATAAATAGTTCAATGATCTTAAATGGTTTATTTAAATGTTTTATCCAAAGTGATTTCTACTTTTCTCCTCTCTCAGAAATTTATTTTAAATAAAATTTATAATTATTTTTCCTCGAATGCAAAAAGTGTCCAGTATTTTGCTACAAAAATAGTTAATATGACAGTATTTTTCCCTTTTGAAAGGTAGTTCTCACTCACGTACTCCCTCTCTCCTTAAATATGTAGGTGTTTACAAGTGATTAAAAACCTGCTCTCAGAACTCCGTGCATAAACATCCAGACAGGTATGTAATCAAATAACCATAGTATAATGTGAATGTATTATAATGTGACATAACTGTACTATAATGTGAATGTAATATGTAAAATTTTAAAGTCATAGGAAAAGGATGATTAGCTCTGTGAGAGGCCAGGAGGTAACACAGATGAGATATGATACAGACCTTTAATTTTGATAAAGAAAGTAAACAATGGTTTGCCATCAGAAAGAAAGAAAGAAAGAAAGAAAGAAAGAAAGAAAGAAAGAAAGAAAGAAAGAAAGAAAGAGAGAGAAAGAAAGAAAGAAAGAAAGAAAGAAAGAAAGAAAGAAAGAAAGAGAAGAAAAGAAAGAAAGTGAGCCAAGCACTGGGAGGAAAATAACTTAGTATGGATCAAATTTCTTGAAACATATTTTTCGAATTTACTAAATGCCCACTTTGTTATTAAAAGATAATATTTGAGCTGCAGTTGCATTGAATTTTAATAAATTATTCTCCCCTAAACAATATTAGTTCAATTTGCAAAACAACAAAATATTTAGTATTTCACATGAAATAAAAGCACTGGAAAAAAAAAAAGGAACCAATGATGAAAGAATCACAAAGCAAAACTTTCCCTGTCACTACTGAGACAGGCAAGTGTAGTACTTTCCAGTTCAGTTTAACTGTGATTGATTTTGTGGTAATTTAAATGTACAAACAATAAATTTATTCACATGAGTTAATGTGATTGCAGCTTCGGAACTAATAAAAGATAGTTTCAATGCTTTCAAAAATGAATTCTGTCTCCATTATCTTTGCATTTATGGTCACATTAATCATGAAATTAGAGAAGAAAAATGTTTTCTAAAACATGCTTGGACTATATTAATTGCACTTTTAAGATAAAGCATTTTGATGTTTGTATTTAATTCTGATTAATTTTCATAATAGAACATTGTAGATAAAGGAAATCTTAACTTCATCCTAACTGTATTTTCAATTTATTATTAGCCACATGTACTGAAGATTAATCACAATTCCATTCATAGAAAATTAATGTTGTATAAAATCCTGTTTTAATTTCTAGAGAGAATTGGAACAGGTGGGAAATGACACTATATTACCCAATAAGAATATGAATTTTTATCTGTATCTTGAAAAAATCTGGTGTCAGAAAGACTAGGCCTAACAATTTAACATTCTTAGACATAACTTTTTAGCATTAAAAATGGCTATCATGTCTCTGGAAAAGCAGTGGGTTACAAAGAGATGGAATAGGTAAGAGGTGGAACGGTTTGGTGGAAAGGCATCATTGCATTGCATAAAATTTACAGGTGGAAAAGTATATAATACATGGTTTTGCAGACAGGATTCGAAATTTAAAAAATCCAAGCTAGTAATTCCTCTCCTCACATCCCAGGCATCATCCTCCATTCCTATATAAGTGGGAAGATATAAGCCACTGGATAGATTGATCTCTAAAGCCCTTTTCTTTCTTATTCATTCCACAGATATCATTTGCAAATCTATATGTCAGGTATTGTGCTGAGCCAGAAAAGCACATGAATAAAAAATTGGCCTTTTTATGTAAGCTTTTATGATCCAGCAAGAGGAGGCAGACCTCATTAAGCCTAAGATTGTACTGATGAAAGGAGGGAACCAATTTAAGACCTATTTCTAAAGGTGAATAGAGAAATCTTGATTAGAGACTTGAGAAATGCCATTTTTTTCTTTCTCCATTTGGCTTATATCAAGCTGGAGGTCTTCTGTTTCAACATTCTCCATAAATGCCTGATTCTGCTCTGCTCTCCTGTCCAAAATTTTCATCACAATTTCTTCAATTGAGAAGGGTAAAACAATCATACATGAATGTTTCTCTTTCTTCCTTCTCTAATCCATCATTTGAACTATCTTTATTTATTCTCTACTCCCGTTCATAGCTTGAATAGTTACCCATTCTTTCCTATCATTTTTGAAATGTTTGTTGGCCTTTTTTTCTATGCAAATGTTCTATCAAGAATAAAACATTTTTAAAAGAGGGAAAAAAAATGGTTTAACTTGCAAAGAATATATTTTACCATTCTGTGAATAGCTTAGGCCACTTCAATATAATCTCTATATTTTACTTTTCTCATACTTTCATTCACTTTTAAAATTTTATATTGTTTTTTAAATACCCACTTTTTGGGCAGATTAATTTTTGGAAAAAAGAAGACATCCTGTATATATTTTATTAAATAGTAAAGAACATCATGAGGGCATTCAGTACATAAATATCAAAACAAAATTGCTAAAAAAAATAGGTGCATATGAGCTGCTCATATGCACTAAAGGCTATGAATTAAAGGTAAAACTTCTTAATTTTATTATGAAGTAACTCAATTCTTACTAATCATAAGTTACTTTAACTCTGTCTTATAATTTGATTTCAAAGATTTAGAACTGTGTAACATAAGAATCATATCTATCACATCTGTGGTAGGGATATTATACAGAAGAAGGGCTTTTTGCTTTATTGCCAAGAAAATCCATGGATTAGCAAAAGCTATAATTCCTCATCTTCCAGGTCTAAAGAATTGCTAATTGAGATAATGGATTAAACAGGAGTCGCCCAGAAAAGTTCTGATGAGCTCAACTATGAAGTTTGATGCCCAATTGTCATTCCGCTTCACTTCAAGATTTCTGCAAAGGAGTAATAAACTTACTGCAGAATGAAGATTTAATGGAAAAAATAGACTGGTTGCTGGAATGCAAGCTTTCATATCTGTGCCTTGATCTTCTTTCCCAGTTTATGGAGCTATAATGAGAATATACCTTCCACTTTTGTGCGTGAAACCACTCTCTCCTTGGAGAGTGGGGCACTGGACTAAGGAGCAAAGCAATATAACAAAAGACCAAGTAATATTTCAGGTATTATGTTCAATGGGGTTTATAGAGTAATAAAAATCAATATAAAAGGTAATAGAATGAACAAAACTTGGAAAATTCTAGGGTAAATCAATCGAAATAGTGGATTGGGAGTATGTGAGGTTTTAGAGAAATAAATACTTACTGATTGATTGACAAGTTGGTTAACACTCTTACCATTTATTTCATTCCTAAGGCTTCTATTTGTTTCTGCCAGCTATGATCGATGATAGAGAGCAGTTACCAAGATTTTCAACTTGGAATTTTATTAATAGTTAGACCCTCTTTCTGTTCTTAACATTATACATAGCCCACTCTATGGTATCTCAGAAACACTTAAACAAATTATCTATAGCAACAACGGGCAATTGCAAGGACTATAATTTTTTTTTTTACCTTTTGATAAAGGTGGGACTTAAATTAATTTTTTATATAATAGTAAACACTTTTGGGACACTAAGAATGTGAAATCTTAATAAAGGTTAATTTCTGCAAAGATCTTTGTAACCTAATAGTTTTGATTATTGGTACTAGGCCAAAACATGTCATGGGGATAGTGACTGAATCAGTCAGGCCTCTGATGGGAAACAGATAGGAAAGCCTGTTTGTGAGAGATGAATACGAAAAAAATATTTCTAAATCTGTGACAAGGTGTGAGAACAAACAAGGGATGCAGCAGTACCCCAGGGCTAGCAAGAACAGGAAGTCTTACCACCACAAGGCCTGAAAGGGAAAGGTGAAGGAATGATATCAGGGCCAAGAAGGCTTGCGCCTGAGGACAGTGCCACATGTGAGGAACTGTAACCTTTAGTAAAGGAGTGAAGGCACCTGTGAAGGCCTGTCGGAGAGTGAACTGAGGATTAAGTATCCCAACCTCACTCTTCCCCTTTCTCATCTCTTTATGGTGCCTCCATTGTCAAAACTCAGAAAGGCAAAGGGCAACGGAGTCACACATTTTAATTTTGGGGGTTCTACAGAAAGGGAAGGGCAAAGTGGAGTTCTGAAGGACAAATCACATATTTGGCACAGAAAATCCTTTCATCAGTTACCAGTGCAATATAGTATATTCTTCCAGGCAAAAGTAATTCATTTTTCTTTGGATTGTTTTTAACAGTTTAAGTTTTCATTGCTAACACTGTAGAACTATTTACCTCCCTTATCCCAAATATATTTAATACAGTAAAAATGTTTTCTTTTCATACAAAAATTATAAGGTAAATGACATAGGAATATAAACTTGCAAACATTGGCCTTGGGTCCAGTAATCTAGTTTTCTCCTTTCCTGTTTTTTTTTAACTTTTCAATTACAGTTTATACTCAATATTATTTTGTATCATTTTCAGGTGTGAAAAATAGAGATTAGACAATCATATGTTCTAAAAAGTTGTCCTCCTGATATTTCTAGTACCCACCTGGCACCAGACATGCCTTTCCGTGTTTAATGAAGGCCCGGGGCTTTCATGATGATCCCCTCCTCCTCATATTGACCTCTATAGCTATCGAGAATTGATATTATCTAGCTAATCTTTTCCACTCCAAACTAGCTATAGGCAAATAATGATGATGATTTAAGCTTATAAATCTTTATTAATGCCGTTGAAATTTATCAAGGCCTAATACCTTTGCCTTATGTGTCAGAAATGCTAGTATGAACTATAATTTTGATACCTGGAAAAGTAAGAAGAAAGGAAAATATCACACAAATGCCCACTGAGCCAGGATCCTTGTAGTGGTAGCGCTGTTTATCAAGTTATTTGTATTTCCGCTCAGCACATGGTATCATTGTATTTCCCTTCCCATTGTGGTTAGATATGTCCATGTTACTTGTTTGCCCAATGATATGCAGCACGTCAGGTAGGAAACTTTAGGGTCTAATGTAAGATTCATATTAATATCTCCTTCTCCCTCTCATGGGGCCAAGCAACGTTCCAGATTTTGGCTTCTCTGACGCCGAGGACCCTGAACTGTTGTTAACTTGATGGATACAGGCCATCAGCAAGCAATAAATCTCAGCTGTTTGCAGACTCTGATATTTGGTGTCATTTGTTACCATAGGAAAACAGAGCCCATACTGACTGGTACAATTTACACCACTAATACCTGATTTGTACATAATGACAATTTATTTTCTTCAAAACCCTGATTTTTATTTTTTTGTTTTTAAAGAGAAATATACCAAAGAGTATGTGCATTTTGTGAATGGCTGCATCTGGGATATAGAGAGGTCAAGATGTTTCTGGCATATTAAATATGCATACTTCAGAGATTATATTTCATAAGTCAAAAATAAAAAGGTGGGAATAGTATGATTATGTAAAGTGACAGACATACTGTAGATAGAACACACAAAGATATATCTGAGAATATGTCCCAGAAAAATGTCTTATAGCCCCTCGTAGAAATTTAAGGACTATTACCACTCTGGGAAAGCAAATACCCCAATTTTGAGGCTGAGGCATTGCCTCTGATGTTTCCATTCTGTTGGCCACATGAGTTCATCCTATTTTCTTTTTAGGCTTCTTAAAACTTCTATAGCATGTTAAGTTGAAATTATGCCGTTTAGAAATACCATAAGAGAAAAACAAGAAAACAAAAACTCTAAAAACAAAAGTAATTTACCTTTGGGTATGATAACTAAAGTACACAAATATCTCAGAGAATGCTTTTCTGTTTCAGCCATGACTCTCTGTGGAGTGGAGAAAAAAATAAAGATCACATTAACACAGAGTTAATCAGCTGAAACATACTATATATGCCTCAGTGATTAACAAGAATGTTTTATTTCTATCAGTTATGCAAATGAGAACAAGGCATTTAAAGATTTTCCCAGTACACATATTAATTTAGAACATACAAAACAATTTGAATGAAAATGACCTAGAGGCATATCACAAAAAGCCTGAATACAAACATAGAGTATAAACTCATTGCCCTCTTTGTGCTATATTAGCTCATCCTTCTGTTCAGGAATTTTACTAATTTTCAGTTAAATAAAGAAGCTTAAAGAGAAGTGTGTTATCTATCACTTCACTAATCTTTGATGGCTTTTAGCTGCAGTTTCCACTAGATGTTCTTAAACTTTAGTGAACATCAAATTTACCTTGGGCACTTACTGAAAATGTAGATTCTTCTGTGACTTCAGAGAGTTTGAATTGGCGGTCAGAGGTTAAATTTTCCAGGTGATTTCTAGTGAAGGGGCTAAAGTCATAGCCACTGTGAAACACTGCCTGAGAAGGGACCTTACAAAGTTATTGGACATCGATCTTCTTCATTTTCATTAAGCAGTTATAGTTACCATATTCTCCTAAACATCCTCTTCTTTAACAACAAAAGAAATAAGAACACATTATCCTATTGATTTGTTCTGCTTGATGAAGAGTAAACTATTCATTTTTTATTAAATAAGTAAATCATTTATTATTCAAATTACTCATTATTAATTGTGATGTATTGCAAGCAAGTAACTCTCTAGTAAGCGCCTGTGATTACAATATTAGACTTATAACTTTCTGTGTTTAAGATTGCATTAATTGTCTCTGACTTCCTTAAATTCCGACATGCCCATTTCATCCACTGTTTCCTGCTGAGAATACCTTTCAAGTTGTCCATTGATTAGACCATTTTGTTATTCTTTTATTGTTTTATAAAGACTTTTCTGTCATTTGCAATGCCTTTGTAAGTGCACCTTTTTCTATTTGAATTTTGCAAATTCTATAGGCTCTCTCCTTTTCCCTGGGATCTCTGAGACATTTCCTGAACATAATGAAAAACATCATTCAATTCTAGAGATTGTAAAAATAAATGTATCCTACTAATGTAATTTGGTCATCTTACTTCAAATGAGAAATACATTGGAGAATAATTGGAAATTAGCAAAAAATAAATGAATGACCACCTCAAACTCCTACCATTAAGATATTACCAGTATTAAATTTCTGGTTTATATACTTATGAACTTTTTATGTTAAGTGTATATAATTTTAAAAAAATGATCAGTGCTCCACATTTGTTTTGTAGTCTGCTTTTCCCCTTGTTTTTTTCTGTTTCTTTCTTCATGGTTTGCCACCTATTCCTGTGTTATGCTCCCTGTTCTACTGTGGTTGTCTCCAGGTTTGTTGCGATATATTTGATATATGACACTGTGAAAATTTGTGATGATTTGATAGATGTATTGATTGCAAAATGTTTGCTACAGCAAGGTTAGTTAACACATTCTTCAACTCATATAATTTGTCTATTTTTGGTGTTGTTATGGTGGGAACATTTAAAATTTACTCTCATAGCAACTTGCAAGTATACCATACAGTGTAGTTAACTATAGTCACAATGCTGTACATCAGATCCCTGGAAATTATTCATCGTATAACTAAACATCGGTGCCTTTTGACCAACATCCATCCACCCCTGTCAGCCACCCTAGCATCCACGATTCTACTCTCTGTGTCTATGAGTTTGGCATTTTTCAGATTCCACAGATAAATAAGATCATAAAGAATTTGTTCTTCTCTGCCTAACTTGTTTCACTTAGTGTCATGTTTTCAAAGACCGTCCATGTTGTGTAAATGGCAGAATTTCTTTTTTATGACTGAATAATATACTGTTATACATGTGTGCATGTGCACACATGTGGGTGTGGATAGTCACACTTTATCCATCCGTCCTTTGATGAACATATAGGTTGTTTCCATCTCTTGGCAATTGTAAATAGCACTGCAGTGAGCATGGAAGTATTGATGCCCCTTCCAGATAGTGATTTCATTTCCTTTGGATGCGTGCCCAGAAGTGGAATTGCTGGATCACATAGTAGTTCTATTTTAAGTTTTAGAGAACCCTCCATGCTGTTTTCCATAATGGCTGTACTAATTTACACTCCCACCAACAGTGCACCAAGTGTTTCCTTTTCTCCATATCCTCAGGAGCTCCCTGTTTTTAAAGCCAAATAATTAAATGTTCCAATTATATAAATTCACATTCCTTCCTTTCTTTATATATAGACTCTCCTGTCAAAGGCAACCAAGAGATTATGTTCACATGAGCCAGGGTATTCGGATGAGTAATTAAGCTCCTGTACATTTTTTTTTTTTTTACGTTCTTAAGCAAGTGCTTATGTGCATTTTTGTGTCAGGAATATATATTTTAATTATAATTCATGATCTTTCCTTAGTTGAGATCATAATCCCATGGTTATAAAAGAATATAAATCTTGTGATAGAGAATTTTTTTCCTTCGGTGAGACTTCGCTATATTCAATATACTTGATGTTAAAATTATTAGCCTGGCCCTGGCTGGTGTGGCTCAGTGGATTGAGTGCCAGCCTGTGACTCAAAGGGTCATGGGTTTGACTCCCAGTCAGGGCATATGCCTGGGTCGTGGGCCACATCCCCAGTGTGGGGCGCTTGAGAGGCAGCCACACATTGATATTTCTTTCCCTCTCTTTCTCTCTCCCTTGCCCTCTCTCTAAAAATAAATAAATATAATCTGTAAAAAAATCATTAGCCTGAACAATGTTTTTTTTCCTTTGTGTTATAAAATGAGTATTTCTAAAGGTACACACATGTGCTGATAAGCCATAACATACAGATTACATCAGTTATAATAGTACATAGATCACAGTATGTGTACAAGTAGAAGAGGAATTAAAGGCATGCTAGTATGTTAAGTACACACATGGATGTATATATGAGAGAGAAGGGACAAATTGGCAAAACATAAAAAAAGAAGGTATGCTCTTGGATGGGTTACCCTGCTTTTCTACTAGGTGCCCATTGCTGTGCTTTTTAAGGGTGTGGGTAAGTGCCCTAGAGTAGCAATAATAATAACAGCTAACATTTCTTCCGTTCTAAGGGTGTACCAGCCACAGAACCGAGAGCTTTATGGGCCTATCATGTAAGCCTCCAAAAAAGCTGTCACTACCTCATTTGAGTTAAGTAACCTGACCAAGGTCACAGAGCTGGTAAGTGATGGTGCTGGGAGCCAGGGACCAGAGCCTGTGCTCTCAACCACCCCACCATGATAGTATTATTGATAATAATGTACTTCTTAAAATGCTGCTTCTTCACCTTTACTTTCAGACCCCATCATCTGTTCTTTATTCACATCGGTTCTTCAGTCATTCAACTCTGGGCCCCTTGTTCATAGGGATGATAAAGTTTCTGTTCTGCAAAATGACCTATCACTTCTACCTTAATATTTTTCATATTCCTCCCAACGTCATCCAGGGGTAGAGATTCATGAACCTTATCCTGCCCGTCTGAAGATTGCAATTAAAGCCACACATCTAGTTCATCCTCCACAGAGCCAGGATAATCTGGCATAATTTAGATGTGCCTCTGTTGGAAAAAGCATGAACACAGTAGTAGGCTTGTGAAGGAGACAAAACTATGTCACCATCTGTGGAGCTCTATAAACATTTTATATAATTACACAGATTTTATCACTCCCTTTGTTTCATGTCAATAAAGAGTGTAGTGTCCCTGTGCCATCACATCTGAAAATATGATACAGTGCACAGAAAACAGTATTCTGAGCTGTGGAAGAAAAGACATACATTTTGGAAGCAAATATTAAATATAAATTTAAGAATACACAGGAAAAAAAATGTACTCAATTTTCCCTAGCGACAAAATTACCTCTTGGTAGCAACATTTTAAAGATGACAACCTGTGGCTAATATTCTCTTTGTTATTAACTTTTAACCCAGAAGGGAAAAGCCTATAATTAAGGGTTATGATTTACTAGTTCACATTACTAAGGGCATTTGTATTAAAAAATCAGGACTTTCTACCTGATCTCAGGTGTAATGAATTCTTCTGATCTGTGCAAATTGTTATGTAGCATCTGAGAAGACACATCCAAACTTTAGTATTATTCAATAAGACAATGACATAAAATGTTATACCTAAAATATATAACTTTATAATTGGGGATAAAGTTTTTATTCTATCCAGGATTATTGGGAAATATTTAATTTTCATTTTACCTTGAATATCCTCATTATGATTATTATTGCTACCACCATGTTATAGAATAAAACACATATTTTCAAACTACTCTGAAGAATCACTGCAGCCAAATTAGGAATGACAGAATCAAAATCTGTTCCATAGTCCGTTTTTCATTGCACATGTTTTCCTAGTAGGTCATCACACGTGTCCAAGTATTTATATTGTAGGATTTAATTTGTGAAATTTATATTGTAGAATTTCAAATACTGGAACACTTGACCATTTTAAGCTGCAGTTCAGAGAAGCCTAAAGTTAAGAGCGTGGATTTTGAGCAAGGTCCAAATCCCTAACACTTATTAACTATATGTCTTTAGGCAACTGTTTAATTAACATTTCCCTAGTGGACAAGTCTTAGTTTTTCCTTTTTTCTCATCAGTTCATTCAATCGATTTACTAAGTCTTGCCAATACTATTTCCTAAACTTCTCTTGACTCTATTCACTTGTTTCTGTCTTTTTTTTTTTTTGTCCATTATCTTCTCCACACACTGTTATCCTTCCCCTAAACCCCGCAAATGCCTCCTAGCTGGCATGCCTTCATTCTCTTGTGCTGTTTTCAAGCCCATTTCCTAAAAAGCAGCAGGAATAACTTTTTTACAGTACAAATCTGATTACAGTTCATTCCGAATTAAAACAAACAAATAAATTACAAATAATCGAATATTTCTTCTGTGTTCCCATTCCCTCTATGCTAAAATCTAAAATTAATAGGTGGTCTGCAGGAAAGCCAAGCGTGATTCAAAGTTGCCTTTCTATATACCCTCTCATTCTCTGCACTGCAGTCACACTAGCTGCCTTTTGTGTTTCTAAAAGGTGCCGGACTACTTTCCCATCACAGGGCCTTTGTAGATGTTCCTCTCTCCACCTTGAATATTCTGGTCTTACCCTCCTCACCCCACTGCCAACCTCTCCTTGGCTGTCTAATTCTTATTCTTCAGGGATTGGAAACTTTCCCTGAGCCCCCAGATCAGGTTTGTCTGTTTTGTCATCTAGTGTTCCTCAGTATTTCTCTGTAGCACTTTTCATAAGCCACCAACAGATTTATTTTCCAGTAGGTTGTTTAGGATTTCTCTAGCAAGTTGATGTGAATTCCACCTCCCATCAGAACATAAATTCAATAGAATTAAAGGGATTAAAGTAAAATTCACTTTTTCTAACTGAATAGTGACAAATGATACAGAGTATACAGGTCCTGACCTCAAGAAACTCAGAGGCCCTAAAGGAACTTCCAATCATAATAAGTAAAGTTAATAGAACAGAGTTTCCAAAAATTACAATTAGTAGAATATGCGAGTCCCATGGGTTGCTTGGTATTGTGTGAAAAATGGACTCCAGAGAGAAACATATGTGGGAAGCAGTTTATCAGATAGTCTTCACTTGAGGATTCACAGTAAACATGAGAACTGAAAAAACCCTCACTATCCCTGGAGAAATGAAAGTCTAGGCAAAATATGAGAGTTTGTGTGAATGTTCAGGGTTGTGAAACACAATGGAATAGAACAGGAAAAGGCGAGTAGTATAAGTTCAAACAGAAATAAGAGGCATAAGACAATCATAGGTCTTTCATGACTTGCTTAAGACATGGGCTTTTGAACTTTATTGTGCAAAACTTGGAAAACCAAAATATATAACAAATATGTAAAATTGTGATGTTTTAGATTTGTACTTGTGATCAATGACCATTATAAAAATACACTTAGTGAATTCAAGGAGGATGATAACTGGGATAAAAACTCAAAAGACAATATATAATGTACTATAAATTTTGTAAATATTTTCCTACAAATGCTTTCAGTGTTTCAACTTTTTCTCAGCATCTTCTATGTTCTAAGCACTATGTAGTCATTGGAGATATGAGAGAGAATTTTTAAAAATCTTTGATCTCTAGATATTAAATTTATTTGGAAATATACCCATATGAAGAGATAAAATACAGTGAGATAATACAATTTCATCATTTATTACCCTGTACTGTATAGCACGTATTCAGTTATTTTTTGGATGTATGAAATGGATGAATGCTGGCCAGGTATTATCAGTGTGCTATTAAAATATAGAGGAGAAATATAATATAATTATTTGGTCTATGTATTCTACTTTATAGTAAAACTTTAAGTGCAATCTTTTAAATTATAAATTGAATGAAACATTTAGATGCATTTTTAATTTCAAGACAAAGAAATTTCATGCTTGTCTCTGCTTTGTTTTTAGAAATATTTACTTTTAAAAAGCTTCAAATAGCTGTGTAGATTACGAGAAAATTCTGAATTAAAAAAAAAATGTGTGAAACGGTCCTGTTCACATTCTTTAAAAATCATACTAGGTTTCTTGCTAACACTAGAATATATCCACTCAAATGTTCACTGAGCCCGTTATTTCATTAATGTTCCTGTTGCTTGAGATAGTTTCAAACTCCTTTTTGGCAACCACCATCAGAACCCATGCACAGTATTTATTTATTTTTTAAAAGATGTCATTTATTTTTAGGGAGAGGAGAAGGAAGGGAGAAAGAGATGGGGAGAAACATCCAGTGAGAGAGAAACATTGATTGGTTGCCTCTCGCACGCCCCCACCTGGGGACCTGGCCTGCAACCCAGGAATGTGCCCTGACCTGAACCCAACTGCTGACCTTTCGGTTTGCAGGACTGGATGAAGCCCAGCCCAGTGAGCCACACCAGGCAAGGCCCATGGCACATTGTTTACATAGCTTCCTAATTCTGTGCTGAGTGAAAGTGACACTAGAATTGCTTTTCTGATTAATGCTATTTATCTATCCTTCAAATGGCTCTTCCAAACCATGTAGGTATTGAATATTGATCCAGCCTTTAATTTTGCTACAGCTGTCTTGCAGTCCACCTGTGTTCATGGTTGGAGTGGTGGAATTAGATGACTGAAACAACTAAGATGGACTAAGGTCTTGGAAACTGGCTCATAGAGAAAATGTCGAAATTAGTCTTGGGTAATAAGACAAGTCACTGGAAGTAGAGAAGAACCTCTTAAAGAGGTTACTTAGAAGACCACCCATGGTTGGATGAACAGATTCCTGTTAACACATTTGTCTTACTATTTCATTTTATTAACACAGAGTCTCAAATTCACAAACAAATCTCAATATATAAAAGCACAAACCCAGTTTTCCTTTCTTTATATTTGTCAGTTTCATTTTATGATACTTAGTTGGATTTTTTTCAACTCTTGTACTTAGTTCTAATCAATGTCTATTACCCCTTCCTGCAAGACGCACACACACATGCCACCTTCAAACAGTGCGCTAAAACAGAATTTTAGAGATATCGTCTGTGCATAATAATGTATTTGAAAGATCAACGAGCAGGCAAAAGCTAGACATTAGAGAGCAGAGTAGAGATGAGGAAGTCTGTAACAAAAGTAGGTATTCTAATGATTTTTGGTATATGTACACATATGATTTGTATAGATTTTTGATCATGAAACTTCAAGACAAAGACACTTGAATGAAATAAAATGCAAGTGTGGAAAGCAATATGGCAAAAGGAATCAATTCAAAGCAGTGAATTTTCACAGCTAATTCCTTTCAATAGGTTTTTGCATTTGACAGAAATAGAAAATCGATTTCCTTCAAAAATAACGAATCACAAACATTTCTGAAACTTATTATTCCTTTGAGACAATTTTAATACAGATGAAAGAGCTTTAGATGAATGAGTTAATGAAAAAACACTACTTAAACATCTGCTAGAACAAAATGTGAACCATTTCAACACCTCTTAGCTTCCTTAGCTGAATTTCAGAATGCAACTAACGGTATTAAGAACAAGCACCAAGGATTTCCCAAAATTATTTTGTTCTTATCCTTGATATTTCTAGTATACTTTCAGACCCCTTCACTAACTTTCTTCATTGCTTTTCCATTTCCCGAAGTTTAAAATTAAATTTCTCTTCTGTTTGGTGTATAGGCAATCATCACACTTGACACAAAGAGAGAATACGAGTTAGAGGAGAGTCATGGCGAGAGGCATTGATTCTGGAATGAAAGGCATTAACATCTGAAGTGGTTCTGAGTTCACAATTTTTTCAGAATATAAGTATTGCGTGTCTGCTGATGCATATTGGAGCATTAAAGTAGTTTTCTTTGTAACCTACCAGATAAATACTATTGGTAAAAGTAAATACATTTTTAATATAAATCCAACATATTTTTTAAGAAAAACTTGATTTACAAGATAGCATGATTTCCTATCTAAATCCTTGTATGCTGACAATAAGCACAAATCCACCTTTCATCTAATGTGCTTACAGGAAAGTTATGTTCATTTAATAAGCAACCACAATGGGTTTTTCATTAAATGACAAATGACCAAAACAGATAATCAGAACCAATGCATAAGTGCAGGATGCAATTAAAGTCAAGAATCAAGGAGGGAAAAACATGGGAATAAATACCAAAGTGGACTTAAATAAAAGAATAGCTCCTAAACAGCATTCACAACTAGTTTATTTCTTAGCTTAAGTTCCAAATGTCCAAACATAAAGCAAAAGGAAAAAAGACAAGAATGTCATATTAAAAGAGTTTTAAGATGGAACCATACCAAGACTATGTATTTACTGTATAAACCCTTGCTCTCACAACAGTCTGAGGGAATAGGCCATATTACTCTCTTGATTACAACACATCGATGTCATTCTACTGTTCATATGGACAGGTGCAAAGCACTTATATAAAATATCACTACCTTCTTGAGACAGTCTTTACCTACTTCTGATATCGTTCCTCTTTCCTCCTCTGCCTAGCTCAGTATACTCCTGAAGACTGGTCACTCCGCGGTTCCGTACCCACACCATGGAATTCCCTATTGGTGTGCGGTTCTCTCTGCTCATGGGCAGGTTCATCTTCAAAAGCTCAACTCAGCATATTAATACTTCCACATACTATATTCTCTATGTATTTTCTTCACTTTCATTTCTATCATCAGACTTTTTGTTTCTCAAACGATGACTAGCATTTGTTATAATGGCCAGTAATTGTTGAGTGTTTTGTGGTAGGTACTGTGTTAACTGCTTTACAAACATTGTGCTACTCAGTCATCACATTCACTTTATTAGTAGGGTAAATACCATTATTATGGCCATTGTACAGGTGAGAAAACTAAAATAACTCGTTGAGGTCATATGGTGGTTTAGTGCTATGACCAAGATTCAACACAAACGTGATTACAGAGGCTGGCCCAATTCCTCAGCCTATTCATTTACTCATACCTCTAACCCAAGGGCTACCTCTGTCCTGGTTTGCTTCACTTAGAGCCTCATCAGACTTTTCTGGAGTCTCTGTTCTCTCCATGTCTTCTGTTTCAGAGGCAAGGTAGTATATGTTTTCCAAATACATGAAGAAATTTATGAGGAGGAAGAGAAATAAATATAAATTTGGAGTGAATGTCTGAAGACTAATTTGGACTTTCTAAAGTCTGCTATCATGTCTGAGGTTTGCTTCATTCTGACTGCTCACTTTCCAGAGTACAGACAAGTGACTGTTTTTGAAGTTTGTGAGGAACTGCCCAGTGATATACACACTGGAATGAGGGCCATTTTTTATCTCTTCATCCAAAGTTATTACTGTGGAGACCAATGAGTTTCTTTTTTTCTTCTGATAGGCATGACACAAGCTAGACATATAAATGAATGAAATATTTGTTAATCTAAAGCTTCTAATTCAAGGAGTGCTTGTAAAAATATAAGAAATATTTTGAAACAATGTTTTTTTTGGGGGGGGGAAACTACTTTCATTATGAAGGTTCACTGGTCACAGACACATACTATGAATCATCTTGTATTTTATTCCTCATGGGCACTTATTTAAAACAATGTTTCACTCTTTCCAACCTAAATGTTGTCTTTTCCTCATCACATCCTTAGTTTGGGAGCTTCCCAAATATGGAAACAAGAACAATTTTCTGCACTCTAGGAGGAGAAAGTACTTCCTTGAAATGCTGAAGTGCTGTTAAGTAGCTACTTAAATAATGGGAGAACATAATCTATCACAGAGCTAATTCCAGAAGCAAAATTGTCAAGTAGTGAATCATGGGAAGGATAAATCAAGGGAGATAAAGGAAAAAAAAAACTTGACCTGTCACATCGATAAAAAAGTGCTCATGATCTCTGTCTATGACAGTTCTGTTGCAGAATCACAGAATCTTTTATCTTGCATAGGAAAAATTCTACTTCTCATCACATAGTATAATAAAAGAAAAGGTTTTTCAAAGAGGACTGAAATGTCGGGAAAGCACAGAATGAAGCCTTAAGATATGTTAAATTAGACTAAATTACACACCACAATTTAAATCCTTTATATAGTCACCAGGTCACTAAGGAAGTTTTAAAGTAAATACTAGTTCCAGGAATATAAAACTACTTTTCCCACCAAGGGAGAAAAGGAGCAACACTATGTATGGATTTCACATTAATGGTTTCCTTTTCTCTCTGTCATCACTACATTCTTTGCTTTTTGTGGAAAAAGTTGCTGGGAGGCATAAATTTTGAATAATAACACAACTCAGCCAAAACGTTCTCATTGAAAAGAATTAGCAATCCAGACAGAGTATCACAGAGTGAATCTTAATGAGAATATTTTACAAGGCAAATTACAAAGGAGGCTATAATTATTAATTTCTCTCAATGCTGTTCAAGTTTATAGTATGTGGGAGAAAACTACTGGGAAATTTAACTTGATATAAATTTTAAAAGGGCAGGATTACTTTTAAGAGATGAACAACAAATTGTTCTTCAGCTTTAGTTCACCTCATGTACCAGATATCATATATCTCAGGAGCAAACAAATACTTTGTCACAAATAATTCTCTGAAGTTTTAAAAATTATTTTATTAATAATAAAAGTGATATTTCTACAACTGTACTATAAATTTTGGAAGACTCAGTGCTTTACCACATTTTATACCATCATGCGCTTACTTAATATAATGTGAGACATGGGTTCAGAACTCAAAAACTATTTGCTGATTAACTAGATTTTCCCATTATTTTAATTTCAGCCTCGTTATTTGTCCCTTGACAATTTTTACGTCTGTTGAGCCAAACATATGTCTTAATCATCAGGCCAAGCATCCTAAATGCAATGCCCTGCATTTTAGTTATATTATCCAAATCACTGTTAACATATATGTCTTTTTTTTTTTCATATCTAGACATATTACTAAAATTTGAAAGGCTTTGAAACTAAAACCTTGCTCCCACTGATCCTCTTAGGAACTAAATCTCCCTCTCTAGATTCCATTTGCCAGTAGGTGGGTCCTTATTATGTGTCCCCCAATCTGTTGTTTTTGGTGCCTGTCTGATGACCACTGACGGGTTCACCTAACTCTTCATAGACAGTCCTTCAAATTCTCCTTCATCCTATTCCTGAACCTTCTTGGATCAACTACCTGCTATTGAAGATCTTCCCAAACTACATATACTTAACTCATCTTGAACTCTGGCCCCGAATTTGATACCTCTAAAAACTGGAAGAGAGTAAAAGCCAAAAAAAGTCACAAAGAGACTAAAGTGACACAGGCCTCGCAGGCCTATCTTTCAGGGGTTTTAGATACAGTGACAAACTGTTAACTAGACATGGAGCCCAAATGTAAATTATGAGTCTGTGTACAGAATTTCAATGCAATAACATGGGTTTATTTCATAATCATACATAAATAAAAACCTGGCACCAGTGAATATATGTTCTACTGCAAAACTCCTATCACTACAGCATAAAATTATTTTGCATTAATTTGTCAAAAAAGTAAATGATGCTTAAAGCAGACAAAACACAATCCCCCATGATGTTCTGGATCTTTCATTAGATCATCTGGAAATACACATATATACAATGTAATTCTACCCAGCCTTAAGAAAGTATAAAATACTGCTATTTGTGACAAGGGAGAGACCTTGAGGTTATCATGCTAAGCAAAATAAGTCAGAAAAAGTTAAGAACCCTACGACTTCACTCATACTTGAGATAAAAAAACTGAAAGCAACAAATGAACAATAAAAATAAACAACCAAAAACTCCTACACAGGCAACAATTTGGTGGTTGCCAGAGGGAAAGGAGGTTGTGTGGAAGTAAAGGGTAAATGGGGTCAAATACACGGTGACAGAAGATTTGACTTTGGGTGGTGGGCACACAGTGCAATACACAGATGTTGTATCATAAAATTGTACACTTGAAACCTGTATAATCTTATAGCCAATGCCACCTTAATAACTTTAATTAAAAATCAATAAAAATAAACATATCACTATTACTGTGAAAATGTGTTGAAAATAAACACATTCTGGAGAAATAAAAAACATTACAGAGGAGAATACTCAATACAAACTATGTGTTTTATAAGTGAGTAAATGGACATTTACTGACATTTACATGAGAATACCCAATAGAAACTTAGTGTTTTGTAAGTGAGTAAATGGACATTCAATGTGAATATTGGTATGGAGCCAGGGTCAGATATAGACTTTTGCCCCTCCAGGTTAGGAATAAGATCTGGTCCACAGTAGCACTTTTAGCATTAGACAAGTGATTCTAGTCCACCGAAGATCATCAGGAAATACTATATTTACCAAATGAGTACATGGTCACCTAGATTCTTAAATGAGAGTTACCTAGGAATATTTTATCAGTCTTGAAGCTTCTGTGCTATTATCATAACACTATTTTATGCGCTATGCAATTTGACAAGAAGGGAATATGTTTGCACATGGATACTATCAAAGCAAGTGTCTTCTGAATTTGCACAAGAAAACTTAAAAACATGAAGCAACATGTCCAAACCCAGCATCTGACTTGCAAAAATTCATTTTCAAAGGGTATCACACATCCATGTTACTTCATAATAAACTAGACATATATTTTTCAGTATCTAAGGGATTTACTTCAATATCACAGTAATTTTATCCATTGCTGTTGTGTCAGCTGTCCCTTTTGACACTGCCAGTGCATCTGATTTAAACAGGCTCTACCTCTTTCTAATTCTCTGTAGCCTGGAAAAGCAGGTAATAGGGCCAGCTGGAATCATGCTTAACACAAGGGCAAATATAGTATGTGCAAAAACCTACATAAATTATGAAATCTGTTCTCAAATCTCAGAATCCCTTTAAGGTCTTAGTCATGTTCTTGGCGGTTAAGGTTGAAACATGAATGACCTATGGATAAGAAACACATTGGTGTGTGTGCAAAAGAATAAAAAAATATAATCTGTGCTAACTTAAACATATTTCCCAATACTGAAAACTCAGCCTTGCAGTATTGCAAGGCTTTTTAGTCTGGATTATAGGCTGCTTGCTAAGAAATGAAGGATGCTACTAAGTTTATATATAAGGATAGAATGTAATAGGGAAAAAATGGGGAAGCTGAAAACCCTAATGTCCAGTAATGAGAAATATGTTCTTTCAATGAAAACATACTACGTTAACTACATATGTATATATATTTAACTTATGACAGGAAATTTTAATTTTCCCTTTGGAAACTAATTTATTTAGTGTATAGGTATTTTTAAAAAAGTTTTAAGATGGATGGTATTACACAATAATATATTTCTCTCATAATATATTTCTGGAAGACAAGAGAAGAAAAAAGAAGTGAGGAAGAACTCATCTTCATAATACATACAGATTTTAAATGTTTAGAACTCATGTGTTTTTTTCCTCTTAACTTCGATTTTATTAATAATTAACTTTGAAAATCAACAATACAAAAATTGTAATCTCCAGCCCTGGCTGGTGTGGCTCAGTTGATTGAGTGTCGGCCTGTGAAATAACGGGGTTGCCAGTTTGATTTCCAGTCAGGGCACATGACTAGGTTAGGGGCCAGGTCCCAAGTTGGGGGTGAGCGAGAGGCAAACACACATTGATGTTTCTCTCCCTCTCTTTCTACCTCCCTTCCCCCTCTCTATAAATAAATAAATAAATAAATAAATAAAATCTTTTTTAAAAATTTAATCTCTAAAAACTAAATGTGCCTAGACACCATTGCAACTACAACATGATCTTAAACACTTGGGTTCAAATCCGCTCCTGCTTCTCCTTCCTCATCATTGTCATGTTCTTTTTCTTTATTTTTCCTTCTAATACCAAGAGAAATCTACAGTTTGCCAAAAATATTTGATTTACTTTTATAACAGCATAAAATGATAGAAGACAGTCCTGTAAATTGAAGTTGATTCTAAAGGAATACAAATCAAAATAATGTTCCAGGTGAGCGTTTGGAAACCAACTACACAATATCAAGATAATAAGACAATTCTTGATCTGCCTCATGAGGAGCCTGAAGTGCTTTATAAGTAGTCTTTTCACAGCCTCAGTGTTCTCCCCCCACCATTCATCCCTCACCGTCAGTCATTTGGGGGATTCTGGAGAATGGCGTGTTCCAACCTAGCATGGTTTCTTACATTTTTTATTTATTCTCTTAAAGATAGTAACACATTTTCTGTCAAATAAAGCTCTTACGACTTAGGTAGGGCACATATTTTTATTCTCTCAACTCAAAATGACTAAAAATTTAAAAATACTAAAAAAAAAGTTGGATTCTTAAAAGTTGCAAAGTAATTGCTCTAATGAGCATTAAATGTTCAGTCTTGTGTCCAGATTTATGTGTCAGTTCTCACCACCTGATTCATCAGCTGGTCTGACATCAGTACAGCCTGTGAATCATGGTCATTAAAGCTTTCATTTGGAATCATGGGAGGTGATGGGAGGACATGGGGTAGCTTATGAGAATCTAACATAGACAAAGATTAGGCAAGGTACTGAGGTCCAAAGACAAGTGGTTGAAGTAGCAGTTCACAAACATCCAAGATTCTCAGACAAGAAAAAGTAAATGTATAAGAGCTGTGACATTACAATGACTATGACCATTTTAGTTATTTATATTCTTTAATTTTTTCAACTGTTCTGTGAGTTTGATATCAACCATCCATTTTACAAGTGAGGGGTACTAAGGCTTAAAGAGAATACGTAAGTTGGTGTGAGTTTAGACAGCCAATACCAGTAGAGCCAAGATTTGAAGTATGATCTGTCTACTTCTAAAACCTGTATTATTTATCTTCCAAAGTTATCCTTATTCTTAATACTAATCTTTGCACTTATCTTTCCTTATTCTTAGTCATAACACTTGCTACTTCTTTTTACTGTAGAACCAGAGAAGCTGAATAGAATTTCCAGACAACCTAATTCTATTCACAAAGATAAAAATTGTAGAGCTGCCATTATTATCATTAAAAAAACATCACAGGCTCTGCAGGGTGATAGTCTTCTTTCAGTATGAATAATACAGAATTGTTACAGATAACAGCATTCAAATAATATTTTAGGGATGCATAAAACAAAAATAGTGCTCTTATTTTCATTTCATAATCAATAAAAGGGGCCTCATGTTGCACTAACATTCATCATGCTCTATAGTAAAAAAAGTCTTATACAGGGGCCCCCGTTTATCCATCAATTAGCTTTCAGTGGTTCCTGTTACCCACAGTTAACCATGGTAAAAAATATTAAATAAAAAGTTCCAGAAATAAACACTTCATAAGTTTTAAATTGTGTACCATTCTGAGTAGCATAATGAACTTTGACCAGTCCTGCCCTATTTCACCTGGGAGAAGCAGAGCATATCCATGCTCTATACATTCTCTACCCATTAGTTACTTAGTATCCATCTCAGTTGTCAGATCAACTGTCCAGACATCACAGTGCTTATGTTCACGTAACACTTACTTTACTTGATAATGGCCCAAAGCACAAGAGTGAAGGTGTTGGTAATTCAGGTATGCCAAAGAGAAGCCATAAAGTGTAGGTACATACAGGAATAATATAGTGTGTTTAAGGTTAAGTGCTACATGTGATTTCAGGCTTCCCCTGGGCGTCTTGGAGTATATCCCCCATGACTACTATACCCAAGTTTTTAGTAGCATCTTACTTGACACAGAGATCAAGCATGTTTGATGCATGAACAAAGACAATAAATAGGGGAGATAACAGAGTTGGGTGTTTCTGTCACTTTTCTCTTCAAACATTATTAGAGGGATCTAAGAATTCATATCAATTTTATATAAATGACATATTTAGTTTGTGATGTTATTAATTGGAAGCAAGAAAGTTTATCATAACTCTTGCTCAGACTCATAGAATATTAATGCTGGAAATATATTTAGGTGTATTCTATTCTCATTGCCCCCTTCCTCTTTATAGGTCAAGAAGAAGAGGCTCAATGAAGTAATATGGAGTCATGGAGTAACTTAGTTTTTGACTTATACAAAGGCATAGAAATCAAGTTCAGTGCATTTTTAAAAGGGACCACACAATGTACTAACCACATTCTCTACCAATACTGACCACATTTTCTATACTAAAGACTGGAAAACTGCTTATTCTAGGATTTCTAAGCCATTTCAGGGATACTTTAATGAGCAATACCGTACATTTGTTTTGACATGGTTTTGCAGGATAACACATCTCTGCAAATTGTTAGAACCACACGAAGGGCTGGATGCTCTGGACAGAGAAGCCTAGGACTAGAAAATGGCATTTTCGGCTGGGGGACCATATGTTCCAGTTTCTTGGGAACAATGCTCATATGCACTTTAATCCCCATGCAGTTATCAACAGTGCCCTTTTCATTATCAATGATTTCTGGGTTTGGACAACAAATGCTATGATCAAACAAATTGCAGAATAAGTAAATATTACCTCTACTCTGTGCCAAGAGGGCCCATAATTCCTTGCCTAGATACTTTTATTAACCAATGTAACCCCAACAAATTCAATAAAAATAATAAAAATAATAAAATTTAAAAAATTAAAATATAAAAGTAAATTTAAAAATAAAGAAAAATCATGCACTTCTACTTTGACTTACACAAATATAGGGGTGGGCAAAAGTAGGTTTACAGTTATGTGTACATGAAACAATTTATTCTTATATTCTTATTTATTATTTATTATATTATTTATTTATGTGTGTATTTGGATATGTGCAGTTGTCTGAAAAAAACCCTTGCTTGATACAGTTTCAGTAAAGGAGAGGGAGCCAAGATTAGTTTTCATAGTTTCATAATTCAGTGATAAAAATGAAATAAAGAAATATACAGTGATTTAATGAAGCTAGGTCAAGCCTCTGTTAGCTGTTTTAACTGAGTGCACTTTGAGGAAAAAAAATTAGTGGAACTTACAGATTTTAAACACTTTGTATTCATTCCTTTCTATCATAATAAATATTATTATTTTTATTTATTGAAGTATAGGAAATGGTCTCATTGTCATCTTAATATACTTCACATTATGTCTCTATAAGGAGAGAATTCATCAGTGATATAGTATCAACAACGTTGCTATGAATTTTGCACAACAGTATCTCATTCAGGTTTTCAACAGAATTCGTTAAGACTGAAAATTTCCCTAACACTTAAGGTTGGGAAGAAGGTGCCATTCTATCCATAGAAACTTATTTTACCTTACAATTCTAATAGTTTATTTCAGGAACTCTTATTTAATAACAATGTTTATATATTTTTTCTTTGTAATTAAATAAGAAAAGACATTCCTATATACTATAGAATTCTATTCCAATGCTATAATATAACTACTTCTCTTTCTTTTTTTGATCAGAAAAAAATGTAATCCTAAGGGCATTTCCATGTTTAATTTTTCTTGAGGAATAAACATGCATTGATATGAAACAAAATTTATGTTATAGTTGTTCAGATGAATGCAAATTCAAATCTTTTGTTTCTAGTAACTCCCACTAATGGATGCTTTCATTTGCTTGACATGACTAGTATGCTGAGTGATTTCTGTTTCTGAAGCACATTTTAAACATAAAGCTCCCTTAATTTAAAGCTAAATAAATGTTCCTCTTTTGAAAGCCATGTTTGTGAGCGAAATCTATCAGTGACATCTGGGGTGTAATCTTGGGAAGAAGATACCTGCCTAAATGAATGGATTACAATCTCCCTATGACCTCTCAATTGTTTTCACTCTTTTGTCAAATAAATAAACTCATTTAGAAATTCTTGCTTAAAACTGTCATTGGCTCTTTATTTTAAAGAGAAGAATGTGGTTATACAAAATTAATTATAGGTTCCCTACCTTAAGATTTTCAGTAGAACATTGATTTTACTATAATGGTTACTTAAATTCCAAGTTTTCTATATTTCATTAAACCTAATATAAGGAATAAAAATTTAACCAAACACTTATATATCACATGCATATTGCTTAACTATGAGAACAGTGCTGCACATTGATTTAAAATTACTAAAATTACTGCTTATACATCAAGGAACATTCATAAAGGACCCATGGGCAAGGATAATGTTGTGGAGAGGATTGAGTGTGGGAGGTGGGTTTGGGTAGGGCAGGGGAGAGTAATGGGGGGAAAATGAGGACAACTATACTTGAACAACAATAAAAAATAATATAAAAAAGGCAAAATAAATAAAACTACACAAGGAAAAAAAAAGAAGTAAACCCAAACTAACTACGGTGTTAAAACTCAGAAAGAAAATGATAGATTTGATGAACCAAAAAAAAAAAAACAAAACCAGAAAACTCTAACTTAGTTGACTCATAACCCCAGTTCTTTCCCCTCTCAATCATATATTAGAGTAGCAAGCAATACAGAAAGAACAATGTTAACATGAAGGTCTTAGTGATTCTTCTCTTCTCTATGGCGACAGTTTTATAACATCTTTTATAGTCATTGGAATCCTTCTATGTCAATGCAGAAATCATGCCCAAAACAAATCATAATTCCTTAAACATCATGACATTCATTCTCCTTTAAAAGTGTGGGTATAACAGAGAACTCATTAAAACTAGGAAGCTAGAATGAAATTTAGGTAATAATATTGTTACTTTATATTATTGTTTATATATTATTTTTACTGAATAGAAAGTGGCTAATCCACTAGAAATCTTCTTAAAGGTTAATTCAAAAGAGAAGTTACTGAAGTCAGAAGATGGTGGTGAAGTAGGGGGAGCTAAACCCTCTTGCTCGTGCACCCAACTGGGACACCTAACCGATCTTGTCCAGAACTGAGTGATCAGCCAACGAAATTCAAGCTTATTTGAAGTTTGGAAGCCAAAGATTGCAGAGGACAATAGAAATCGGATGGTAAGGAGGTTTTGTAGGCCATGGAGAAGGTCCCTGCGTCCTGTGCCATGAACAGGGCTGCAGTGGTCTAGCCCTGTGCCAGGGACCACGGCTGCTGCAGGAGCTTTGGAGGAGGGCCAGCTCAGTGACTGTAACTTGCCAGCTCCCTCCCCTCCCAGAGCAGGGAAGTCACAGCTCTGAACCAGTAGAGACCTAGTCGCTAGGCAGTGAGAGACACAGAGCAGGCGGGGCATCACAGCTGAGACAGTGGTCTAGTATTGTCTACTGACAATACTAGAGAACTTGGGGAACTGGACCACATCAGGAGATAGAAGACAAGGGCCGTGACTGACCGTGACACAGATAGTCCCAGGACTGGGCAGAATTGGGCTGAATGAAAATTGCGGTGATTGTTAGGAATGTCTGCCTGCAAACAAGGGCAATTCACTATACAAAGGAAAAAAAAGGCTCTCAGCAGTTGTGCAATGGCCTCTGGTGATCTGCTAGGAGGCCGCAGCCAAGACAGGGAAGCAGGAGGAGGAGGGACATGAATTGCTTCAAATAAAGGCGCCCCAAAGACTTATCAAAGCAAGCAGGGCAACTGGGACCAAAGAGGCAGCAGTCCCCAGAGAGGCTTAATTTAATGGAGGAATGAAACTACCCCAAAAGAACTTTGTGCACACAGATCCCAATCCAGCAGAGTGAGGAGGAGGGGTGAAAGTTGCTCCCATTCGGAGCATCTCACGGACTAATCAAAGGGCTGTACAATGAGGGGCATTGAAGCCACTGGCCTGATGAATAGGACAGTGTAGCCTTTGCAGCGCTCTGAGCGCTCAGGTAGAGGCTGTGAACCAGGGAAAATGGCAGTCCAGACACAGCCTCCATCTCACAGAGCCATAGGAGAGGAAAAAAATCAAAACAAAACAGAAACAAGAAACAGAGTGCAACACCCCCTCCCCTGACTTGGTCATCAAGGATGAGAGCAGAACCCATTTGGTGGTTTAAAGTCAGAAGGAGAGCTTTTTTCCTTGCAAGTGTAAGACAATAAGACCTGGAGCTGTGAAAGGACCAAAGACAGATCCAGAGAAAGATCAGAAGGCTAACGCCAACAACTGAGAAAAAAGTTTCACTTTGATAACTCTTCAAAACTTTCATTTTATTTTTTATTTTATTGTTTTGGTTTTTGTTGTTGTTGTTGTTGTTTTTAGTTTTTTATATATTTTAATTTTTAAAATTTTTCTTCCTTATGTTTAGTTTTCTTTGTTTTGTTTGATTTCCTTGTTTGACTAGTTTTCTTGTTCTACCTTTCCTATTACATTTTAATTTCTCTTCTGACACCAAACCTGTATTCCAATAACACACTATTCTTGGTCTTTTATTTTTTATTCTTTTTATTCAGATTAAATATTGTTTGTCTTATTATTGTTGTTCCAAATCCCACATAGCACCCTACCTGGGTTTTTAGCCATTTTGCTGTCTTCCTGAGCTTCATTACTGTTGTGGTTAACTTTATTTTCTCCCATACTACCCCAAGTTTCTATCACTTACACCCACTAGTTCTCATCATCTAACCTCACACAGGCATTCTGCTTTCTGGAGTCAGCTCATGTTCTGCCCCTGCTCCCCATAAGACTCTTATCTCTTTTTCACCTTTTATAAAAAGTGGCTACTTGGGTGAATATCACACTTATTGTGGTACTTCTATAAGGATCTCCCATCTGTTCCCTACTTATTAGTACTTTAATTCCCATAGAATACTCCCCCACTGTTTTACTCCATTTCACCTTCACTGTGCCCCTGATCACAGACAACATAAGTGGGAGTTGTGAATACCAGTAAACTTACAGGATGAGAGAATCCACTAATATAGGAGCAACCAATAGGAAAAAACAAAGTGCAAGAAGAGATATCACACAAATGGAAGAAAGGGCAAACCTAGAGCATCCAGACAAGGAGATCAAAGAGACCACACCACTGAGTCCCACAGAACTTCTACCACAGGAGTTCACACTGCAAAGATAGCTGGCAAAGCAGAGTATCGGGAATCACAGGATCAAACAAAAAGAGTCCCTAAAAATGGGGAGACAAAGAAAGAACCAGCAATTGAAAAGAGTGGAAGGCTCCCCACTAAAAGAGCTGAAGGAAACAGAGGCAAGAAAACTATCAGACACAAAATTCAAAAGGATGGTTATAAAGATGCTCAAGGAACTCACAGACTACTACAAAGAACTGAATGAGAACTACAATAGTATGAAAAAGGAGATAGAAACTTTAAACAAGAACCAGGAAGAATTGAAGAATACAATTTCTGAAATAAAAAATACACTAGAAGGAATTACAAGTAGGTTGGAAGAAGCAGAGGACGGAATTAGTGAACTGGTAGATAAGGTAGAAAGAAATAAGCAGGTAGAGCAGCTGCATGAAAAAGACTAAAAATATATGAAGATACCTTAAGGGGAATGTAAGACAATATGAAATGTAACAACATCTGAATCACAGGAATACCAGAAGGAGAAGAAAAGGAGCAAGGGATAGAAACCCTGTTTCAAAAAATAATGACAGAAAACTTCCCAATCCTGGAGAGAGAAAATACCACTCAAGTTAAGGAATTACAGAATGCCAATCAAGATGAACCCAAAGAGGGCTACTCCAAGACACATCATAATTAAAATGCCAAGTTTTAAAGATAAAGGGAGAATCTTAAAAGCAGCAAGGGAGAGACAAGAAGTAACATACAAAGATGCAAACATAAGGCTAGCAGTTGATTTCTCCACAGAAACACTACCAGCCAGAAGGGAATGGCAAGAAATATTCCAAGTAATGAAAAACAAAGACCTGTAACCAAGACTATTCTACCCAACAAGGCTATCAATTAAAATGGAAGGAGACTAGTATAGGGAAATAAGAAGCCAAAGAACTGATATGTACAGCCCATGCACATGAACTAAAAGGTGTGGGGGTGATGGGTTGGGGTGCAGAGTGGAGGGGTTAAAGGGGGAAAAATGGGACAACTGCAATAGCATACTCAATAAAATATACCCCCAAAAAACACATTAAAAAAAAAAGAATTTAGCAGATTGGCTGTTACTACTGTGGAGCTGAGAACTGCAGGGCCTAGACTAAGGTTAGGCAAGTGAGGCACCTGGGGCAGGGAGCTGAAGTGTGATCCCAGGGCCAGGAGACTTCCTTACTCCTTAACTTTTTCATGTCTCCTTCCCTTCCCATTCCTGGAGAGAAAAATCAATTACATGAATTGAGTCTACTATCCATGTTGAAGACTGCATGTCAGAGATTTGAAAACTCAAACAAACCATAGTCTTGGAAATTGCAATCAAGTATTCTATATTATCCTGCACCATGCTAAATTTTCTTCTCTACCATGTAAAAATTTCAGGTTAAATAAGTCAAATATTTAAGAAAAAAATGGAAGGAGAAATAACGAGTTTCCCAGACAAAAGATGGCTGAAAAAATACAAATCTACCAAACTAGCACTGCAAGAGATGCTAAAGGGTCTGTTATAAGAAGAGGGACAAAAAGAGAGGGACACAGGTACAAAGAGGGAAAAATGAATAAGCACCTATCAGTAATAACCTTAAATGTTAATGGATTCAATGCTCCAATCAAAAGACATAGGGTAGCTGGATGGATAAGAAACCATGACCTGCACATATACTGCCTAGAAGAGACCCACATCAGAAAAAAAGACCTACACAGACTGATGGTGAAGGGTTGGCAAAAAACATTTCAAGCAAATGGACAGGAAAAAGAAGCCAAGGTAGTAATACTTATATCAGACAAAAAAGACTTCAAAACAAAAACCATAAAAAGAGACACTGAAGGGCACTACGTAATCCTCAAGGGAAGAAACCCTCAAGAGAACAAAAACATTGTAAATATATATGTACCCAACAGAGGAACACCCAAATATATAAGGAAAATCTTGGAGGATTTCAAGAAAGATATAGAAAGCAACACACTTATACTATAGGAATTTAACACCCCACTGTCAAAAATAAATAGATCTAAACTAAATATCAACAAGGATATTGTGGCATTGAACAATGTCCGAGATCAAATGGACTTAACTGATACATATAGAACCTTTCATCGCAAAGAAGCAAAATACACATTATTTTCTAATTCACACAGAACATTTTCAAAGATAGACCACATAATAGGACACAAAAGAAGTCTCAACAAATTCAAGAATATTGAAATCATATCAGGCATTTTATCAAACATGAGGGTCTGAAACTAGAAACCAACTTCAAGGAAAAACCTCAAAAACACTCAAACTCGTTGAGAATGAATAACATGCTATTAAACAATGAATGGGTTAATAATGAGATCAAGGAAAATATCAAAAACTTTCTGGAAACAAATGAAAATGAACATGCAACTATCCAAAATTTATGGGGCACAGAGAAGGCAGTCCTGAGAGGGAAGTTCATAGCAATACAGGTCTACATGAAAAAGATAGAAACATTTTAAATAAACAATTAACATAACATCTACAAAACTTGAGGAACAACAAGAAACAAAGCCCAAAGCAATTAGAAAGAAGGAAATTACCAAGATCAAAGCAGAATAGAATGACATCGAGACTAAGAGAACAATTCAAAGAATCAATAAATCCAGGAGATGGTTCTTTGAAAAGATAAAGAAAATGGACAAGCCTTTAAGCAGACTCATCAAGAAAAAAGGGAGAGGACCCAAATAAATAAAATCAGAAATGAAAGAGGAGAGATCACAACAGATACCACAGAAATACAAAGGACTGTGAGAAATTACTACAAAGAACTATATGCCAAGAAATTTGAAAACCTGGGTGAAATGGACAAATTCCAGGGAAAATATAGTCTTCCAAAACCAAGTGAAGAAGAAGCAGAAAGCCTGAACAGATTGATAATAAATACCTGGGGAAATTGAAGCAGTAATCAGAACACTCCTGACACACAAAAACCCAGACAGGATGGTTTCCCAGGAGAGTTTTACAAAACATTTAAGGAAGAACTAAGCTCTATCCTTCTCAGACTATTCCAAGAAATCCAAAAAGAGGGAAGACCCCCAAACCCTTTTTATAAACTGGTATCATCCTAATCCCAAAACCAGATAAAGACACCACAAGGAAAGAAGACTACAGGCCAATATCACTGATGAACATAGATGCTAAAATCCTCAGCAAAATATTGGCAAGCCACATCCGGCAACAAATTAAAAGATCATCCACCATGATCAAGTGGGATTCATCCCAGGGATGCAGGGATGGTACAATATTTGCAAATCAATAAATGTAATATATTACATAAACAAAAGGAAAGACAAAAATCATATGATATCAATAGATGCAGAAAAAGCATTTGACAAAGTATAGCATCCATTTATGATAAAAACACTCAGCAAACTGGGATTAGAGGGAACATACCTCAACACAGTAAAGGTCATATATACAAAACATACATCCAACATTAGATACAACAGGTAAAAACTAAAATCTTTCCCACTAAGATCAGGAAAAAAGCAAGTATGTCTGCTTTCACCACTTCTATTCAACATAGTATTAGAAGTCCTAGCCACAGCCATCAGACAAGAAAAAGAAATAAAAGGCACTCAAATAGGTAAGAAGGAAGTAATACTGTCATTGTTCGCAGATGACATGATAGTGTACATAGAAAACCAATAGACTCCACCTAAAAACTACTCGACCTAATAAGTGAATTTGGCAAAACAGCAGGATACAAAGTCAATATTCAGAAATCAAAGGCATTTTTGTACATGAACAATGAAGTATCAGAATCAGAAATCAGGAAAAAAATCCCATTCACTATAGCAACAAAAAAAGTAAAGTACCTAGTAATAAACCTTACCAAGGAGGTAAAAGACCTGTACTCAGAAAACTACACAACACTGAAGAAAGAAATTAAGGAAGATACAAATAAATGGAAGCATATATCATGTTCATGGATCAGAATAATTAACATCATCATAATGTCATTACTACCCAAAGCAATTTAAAGAGTCAACACAATCCTTATTAAAATACCAATGACAGATACAGAACAAACAATTCAAACATTTGCATGGAACCATAAACGAACCTGAATAACCACAGCAATTCTGAGAGACAAGAACAATGTTGGAGGGGTCATGATAGCCGATATCAAATGTACTACAATCAAAACACTGTAATCAAACCAGTCTTGTATTGGCATAAAAACAGACACATAAATCAATGGAGCAGAATAGAGAGCCCAGAAATATACCAATGTCTCTATGGTCAATTAATATTTAACAAAGGGGGCAGAAGCATAAAATGGAGTAAAAATAGCCTCTTCAACAAATGGTGTTGGAAGATCTGGACAGTCACATGCAAAAAAATGAAACTCAACCACCAACTTACACCATACACAAAAATAAGCTGAAGGTGGATAAAAGACTTAAATATAAGTCACGAAACTGTGAAAGTCCTAGAGGAGAACATAGGCAGGAAAATTTTAGACATTCCATGCAGCAATATTTTCACCAATATTTTCCCTAGAGCAAGGGACATAAAGGAAAGAATAAACAAATGGGACATAATAAAATTAAAAAGCTTTTGCACAGCTAAAGAAAACATCAGCAAAATAAAAAGGGAATCAACCATATGGGAAAATATATTTGCCAGTGATACCTCTGACAAAGGCTTGATATGCAAAATATATAAGGAACTCACATGGCTCCAATCTAGGAAGGCAAACAACCCAATTAAGAAATGGGGAAAGGACCTGAACAGACACTTCTCTGAGGAGGACATAAAGAGGGTTCAGAGACATATGAGAGGATGCTGAGCACCACTAACCATCAGTAAGATGCAAATTAAAACCACAATGAGAAAGCACTTCACACCAGTCAGAATGGCCATCATAACCAAATCAACAAACAACAAGCGCTGGCAAGGGTGTGGAGAAAAGGGAACCCTCGTGCACTGTTGGTGGGAATGCGGACTGGTGCAGCCACTGTGGGAAACAGTTTGGAATTTCCTCAGAAAACTAAAAATGGATCTGCCTTTTGACCCAGCAGTTCCACTGCTGGGATTATACCCTAGAAATCCTGAATCACCAATTCAAAAGAACCTATGCATCCCAATGTTCATAACAGCATTACTTACAATAGCCAAGTGCCAGGAACAGCCTAAGCGCAGTCAGTAAAGGAATGGATCAAAAAACCGTGGTACATTTACACAATGGAATTCTATGCAGCAGAAATAAGGAACTCCTACCCTTTGGCTACAGCATGGATGGAACTGGAGAGTATTATGCTAAATGAAATAAGCCAGGGAGTAAAAGACAAATAACATATGATCTCAACTATAAGTAGAACCTAATCAATGAAACAAACAAATTAGCAAAATAGAACCAGAGACATGGAAATAAAGAACAAACTGTCAGTGACCAGAGGGGGAGGGTGGTAACAGGAGAAAGAATGAGAGGGGCAAACAAAGGAACACGAATAGAGACTCATGGGCACGGACACTGTGGGGGGATTGAGTGTGGGAGTGGAGGGGTACAAGGCAGGGGAGAACAATGGGAACAAAGACAGGACAAATGTAACTGAAGAAAAATAAATTTTTAAAAAGTGCTAAAAGAAAAAATGGTCAACCTAAATTCTATAATTGAGAAAACTTTCTTTGGAAATGAGGGAAAAATTAAGATATTCACAGACAAACTGAAACTGTGAGAGTTCACTGCTAGATCTTCTTTACAAGCAATGTTAAAAGGAGTTTTTTATATTGAAATGAAAAGATGCTAGACAGTGACTCAAAGTCATATGAAAATATAAAGTTCTCTGGTAAAAGGAAATATACACATGTTAATAACAGTGTTGTTATAGTTTTGGTTTGTAGTTTCACTTTTTATTTATTACAAAATTTGAAAGACATATTTATAAAAATAATTGTAAAACTATGTTAAGGGGTAAGCCCTACCTATTAAGGGAGGAGGAAACCGTTAAGGAGAACAATGTTTGTATGTGATTGAAGTTGGTATATAGAAAAGTTATAGAGCTGGATGGTAATAACACTTGCACAATAGTGCAAATGTATTTACTACTATAGAACTGTATACTTACAAATGGTTAAAATGGTAAATTTTATGTTATATATATTTTATCTCAATAAAAACAAATTTGTATTTGACTAATTTTCTTTTTTCTAGTTTTATTGAGATGAAATTGACATACAGCCCCATGTAAGCTTAAGGTTAACAGTATGACATGAGTTATATATATTGTGAAATAATAACCACAATAAGTTTAGTTAACATCCATCATCTCATGTAGGTACAAAAAATATGTTTTTCCTTGTGGTGAGAACACTCAGGATCTACTTTCTTAACAACTTTCAAATATACCATGCTGCAGCGTTAACTATAGTCATCATGCTTTACATTATCTCCCCAGTTCTTATTTGTGATATAACTGGAAATATTTCTTTTGACCATTTTCATCATATTCCTCCATCCCTGACTTTTTGCCTCTGTCAACCACAAATTGGATCTAGCTAATTTCTGATAATGCAGCTTCATTAAGAATAATCAAGCCACTTGACAACATAGTATTAAATTATGCACATCAAAATTGTCTCAATAACGTAGCAGCCAAGCTCTCACGCTGCTTGGAAACTAATAGTAATGGACACAAATAAACCATAAGAGGAAATGCCTGGGAAAGTGATGGAGCTCTTGCACTTGTTGCATGGGTGGGAGCCCTAGGCCCCTTGTCAAAACCATGCTGTTCTCCTGGGTCGTGTTCATGCCTATAGCTCATGTGCCATCCCTAGGTTTTAATGGCTGGACAAGTAATTAGTTTTCCCAACACAGAAATGGAGTGTGCAATCACTCCACTGCGATAAACTCTAATTATCACCATTCAACTGTGATTCTGCTGTCAGAAGATTGGTTTATACCCAATGAAACAAGACAAAATTAATAGTTTGCAGTGCATTAATTAGCTAATTGGAAAGTAAAAGTTGAGCAAAATTGGTAAGTTGAATTTCAAGTTGAATGAGATTGCCAGGCTTGCACACATTTAATGACATTGGTTTGTGTGTGCTTTATCTTCCTACCACAAAAGGGAAATTTAGGTCCCTTTAGATTGAATACCATTCAGTGGAGATGAATAAAGCTACCATCTTTTTAAAATACTGCCTCTAAGTTTCCATTCACTTTTAATTTTGGGGGTACCTAGGAAACTGTTGATAAGGAGTAACAGTACTGCCCTTATCAGTCATTATGGAAATGTTGATTAAAACCACAATGGGATACTACCACACACCCATCAGAATGACTAAAATAAAAATCCCTGATAATCACCAATTGTTGGTAAAGATATGGAACAACTAAAATTCTTATATTCAGCCAGTAGGAATGTAAACTAGTATACTAGTTTGGGAAATTAGCAGTATCTACGAAAAATAAACATATTAGCCACATAAAAGTAATTGCATATCCCAAAGAAATGTGCACACCCATGCCCTCAAAGACATGTATGGTAATATAATAGCCACAAACTGACCATGATGGAATAATATGCAGCATTGAAAATTAAATTATTGCTATACATAGAAATCACACATTAGTAATTTAAAAACAATAGGCCACGTGACAAAACAAGTGCTAACTCTATATTCCAGTCATAAAAAGTGAAAAATGCATAGTGTAAGAAGTCAGAAAATTATTTACTATAAAGTAAGAAGACTGGGATTCATGACTTGGAAAGAAAAAAAAGGGTCTTCAATTATGTAGGTTATATTTATTTCCTAAACATAGGTGGTCATGTTTTGTGGACTTGTGATAATTTATTGAGCTATTCACTTATTATTTGGGCACTGTTCTTAAGTATATTTCAATAGAAATCTGTAATTGACCAATAATATATCATCATTTTTTATGTCAGAAAACATAAAAGATATTAAAAGAGAAAAATAAAAATCAATTACTCCACTGGTACACTGATTTCAAGTCTTTTCTATCTATGTATATTTACTCATGGACAATTACTCAGCATTAATCGTTTTTCTAGGTTAATACAAATTACCAAAATTATTTGAGGAAAATAAGAAAACCTTTAATAGACCCAGTTTCTATAGCCTAGAAACATGAAATATATTTAAAAATGATAGATCCAAAATAATCTTTTCTCTCAGTTTGCCTCTAGATTTTCCTAAGTTTTAATGAATAGGAAATGCCTATGAACATTAAAAAAATCTCAGATCTTAGTAAATAAATTCTAGAATGGTAAAAACTCTTTTCATTTCTTTCCTGAGCAAGAATTTTCCCTTGTGATTCTTTGATTAGTGTTTGTCCTTTATTTATTATTTTCCTTTTTTTTTTTAATGAACAATCATATAGTGTTTGATTTCTGTTTTCCATACTGGTGATTTTTTTTCTTTCATTAATTTTATTGATTGTCTGTGTGCCCTGCAGTCTAGGAATCTGTCTTCAATTTGTTTTCAGTAAATCCGATTATATTATTTGTTGGCTTCAAAGGTAGTATATTTTCTGTTTTCTTTCAATCTTTTGCATTTCAAATTTTTTTAATTTTTTTTTTTTAAGACAGAGGGTTAGGGAGGGAGAAAGAGAGGGAGAGAAACATCAATGTGTGGTTGCCTGTCTCACGCCCCCTACTGGGGACCTGGCCCACAACCCAGGCATGTGCCCTGACTGGGGAATCGAGCCGGGATCCTTTGGTTCGCAGGCCGATCCTCAATCCACTGAGATACACCAGCCACGGTGCATTTCAACTTTTTTAACCTCTCACCGAGGTGTCCAAGCTTTTGGCATCTTTGTGCAACTCTGGAAGAAGAGTTCTGAAGCCACACATTAAATACATTGCAATATGTAACCACAAAAAACATCTCATGATGTTTTAACAAAATTTATGTTTTGTGTTGGGCTGCATTCACAGCCATCCTAGACTGCATGTGGCCCAGGTTGAACACCCCTATGGCTTTTGTTTCTAAGTCAATCAATGTATGTGTAAAGATAACAAGAGATTTTTCTAGTTTCTGTATTAACTCATTGTTTTATATATATTTTATGTCTGAGGTTTAATTTCCCATGTCAAATAATCATTATCCAAATCATGTTTGGCTTTGATGGTATGTTGTTATCATTTGCTTACTGACCTGAAAACATTATAAAATCTATTGAAGGGTAGTGTTTTTCAGCAGACAAGTCAGGAGACTGACCCTTAGCTTTTGGTCATACTGATATAACCTATTCTTTTCTAGGCTTTTTAACAAAAAACATCTAAGCATCACAGTTGAAAACTGGATTGTGAAAAGCCTCAGGCCCAAATTCCAATAAATAACAGGTATTCAAATAAAACACTGCTGCCGTAATGTTGATGGACTATCTTTTCTCCCTACTGTGTGATCTTCTGATCCTGATCTAATAGGGTATTGTTACATACACTCACCCACACACACACAGAGGTTGGGGTTGGAGAGAGAGAGAGAGAAAAAGAGAGAGAGAGAGAGAGAGAGAGAGAGAAATTTCCATTATCGTCACACTACAATGACAATTGGGACTATCTTTCTTCGAAGGCAATGCATTTCTTTAAGTCCTCCCTTCCTTTCTGTTCTTTTCTGAGGAAGGAGAGATAATCCTCAAATGATTACAGATATGAAGGCATTGACTAAAGAGGGGTGCCCAGGTATGACTGCCTAACTTTCTGAGCGATTCAAATCTTGGACCTGTGAGTCAAAGGGCATAAAGTAAGTGAGGAATACAAACTGTATTATTTATGGCCATGGGTTTGCCTACTTCGGATTGTGAATTTCCATTTAACGATGTGGAATATCTTTGGAAAATAATAATAGATTGGCTGCAAGTCTCAGTTTGGAATATTGTAATGAATTTTCATCTTTCTCTATGCCCTTATAGCCACTTTAAGCTGCATCGAACACTAATATAGGAAATCTTTAAAGCCACAACAAAAACTATTTCCAACATCTTATACTATATTAAATAAAAGCCACGCGCATCATTTGGAGAAAAATTGAATCTTCCTGTAATATTTACCCACAACCAAAAGTTATTCCTGAACATTTGTACAATGTTAATTTAATACGAACGGCAAAATAGCTATTAATAAAATAGTACTTGTAAACATTTGGATCCATTTCATCAATAGAGCTTAGAAAGCTACAAAACCGTCTTATGAAATAAATTTTTGTGGTTGACTCAATGTGCATTTTGCTTTTCACCAAAAGTGGTGAAATTTTCTTAAGTAACATTATTTTCAGGTCCATTCAATGAGGTGAGGAGGTGAGTTTATTTTTATGTCATAGCTGGCCAAAATCTACTTCTTTCACTTAGAATAATGTGAGGCCTATATTCTGTTTTGGGGAACCAATAAGTCTTCTGAATATAACCTAACTTCTCTTAAAAAAAATAAAATAAAAAGAGAAAAGAAAAAAAAACCTTGAGAAAGTTCTTCAATAAAATATCACATACCAAAACATTTAATATTGATTTCTTACACATAAATTTAAAATAACTCATTTCCATAAGTTTTCAACCCCTTTTTTCACATTTTCCATGTCAGTTTTTTCATATAATTCTTTTAAAATGCCTTGTCATCAGTTTTCTTGCACCTGTTTCATGTGAACAACTTGGAATTTGACCTTCTTGTCACTTAGGCAATAAAAAAGATTTCTAGCTGTATGTTGAAATTGTATGGAGTAATTCGAAAAGGTTTGGATTAGTGATGGAAGGTCTGAGATTCAGTGTTAGGTTTTCACCTTACATGGTGGGCAAAAGTAGGTTTACAATTGTGGGAATGTGAAACACAGAGTTTTTTCTTGTATTATTATTTATTAATTACAGTATTATTTTCCCCACCCTGTAATTAGCTCTGTCAGGGCTCTGTCAAGCTCTACAGGCTACTGTCACTCTGCAAATGCTAACTGCTAGGGGTATGGGAATTGAGAGAAAACATTTAAAATTAATTTTTCTTTTCTCCAAAGAAAAATTAGAAAATTTTATACCCATTTAGAATAATTCGATGTCTGTAAAATAATATTAAATAATAAAAGTGTGGAGTGTGTACTTGGTGTCTGCTTTTTAATCATTTTATTTCTCTAATAATTAAGTTGTAGTAACTACAAAAACATTCTGTCAGCAATGGATTAAAAATATACTGACCCTTAACCACAGAGTCTGAGAAGTACTAAGCTATAAGATATCCAGTGATCCAATTAACCTCTGGGACCTCAATTTCTCCATTTGTAAAAATATAAGTAATGATCCCTACCTTGTCTTCCACACAGAGAATGTGAATACTAAACAAAATTACTTACTCATAAATGATAACACCTCATATAAATATATAGATACATTCTAAGTAATAAACTTTGGGAATAGCATGGCATCTCAGCTAAAAAAAAGTTATCATTTTTAGATATCCAATAAATATTTGTTGGCTTTATAAATAAATATAAGAACAGAAACCCTGACACCAGGTAGAACTTCACTTAAACGACTGTCTCAGGAAGCAATGTGTGATATAAAGGGAAGTCAAATAATCTGTCAATAGCATAGTTTTTTCATCTTTCAAATGAGATTAAAAATAGCTTATGTCTAAGAGTTGCACTCAATAAAATAATGCATTAAAGTATTTAGCATTTAATACTTGGCACATGGGAAGTATTCAGTAAATATTAGACTAATATTTTTAAGTTCTTTTTCTGTGTGAAGGAAACTACTTGGTTATTTATATGCAAAACCTAATAAGATAATTATTATAATCTCTGTTTTAAAATAAAGAAACTAAGACCCACAGAGTAAGGCAACTTTCACAAGGTCAAAAAGTACTTTAAATCCATGTCTGGCTATAACAGAATTGGTGGCTTTTCCCACAGAATACCACCTCCATAAGGTCTTCTAAGCAATGACAATGAATTTCATAGGCACTCTCCTTTCAGAAACACTCTCCTTTCAGAAACACTCTCCTTTTTGTTTGTAAATCCTGAGTACTGGTTGCATAAGAAAAAATATCAACAGATTTAATAGCATCGGACAAGATGCCTATGGATCACTTCTTCCGCTTACCAGTTTGTCTTGCTGGGGGCCTCATGCTGATGGTGGCCACTTGCAGTGTTTTCCTCTGTACCTCTTTGCATGACCCTATTTCAAGGCTGCCAAAAAAAAAAAGAAAAAGAAATATAAAAAGAAAAATGACACACTTCTAGAAGGATCTAGAAGCAACAATAATAATTCAAATTTACCTAGCACCTGTTTTATAAAGCTCTTAAAAAACAGTAGAGATTAACCAACTTCACGTATTTGGGGGTTTGCACCTTGAGAGCAAGTACATTATCATGTTTATATTGGAATTCCCAGAACATGACACAGCATCTGTCACCCAGGCATTTACTAAATTATTTTCTTTTTTATTAAATAGATGAATGAATGAAACTCATGCTCAAATTATTCATATATTTAAAGATTCTCAACCTTTAAATCCAGAAGACAAAATAGTATGTTGTTATAATGTTTATCTTTGCAGAGAAGGAGAGAAGAGACCTGAGAGAGAAAATATTTTTGCTGTGTCAATAAACCTGCCATTTCAAAGGTTAAAATTTGACAATAAAGTCAACATGCAAGCCAGAGATTATTCCTTGTGTTCTAATTATGTAATAATAAAATGAATCTGGAAGTCTATTATCAAAAATAGTTATGATCTTTTTTTTGCAGGTACATTTAAATGCAATTGATTAACAGCTTGAATTACTACTGGTGGAGTAATAGTAATGTTCGAAGGGGGGAAACTAAACATACTTTTTAGGTTAGAATATGACTTTTCCATTATCATGATGACTCTGTTCCTTCTACTTTCCAACTCAATCTCAACTCTCCTCTGCAATACACAAAAGAAGAGAAAGATGAGGAGAGGGAAAAATAAGTTAACAAAAACAGTAAAAGCAATTCTAGGACAGTTATCATTAACTCAGAATATGTGCAATGAAGTGAAATGCATTTTTTTAGCTGAAATCTATTTCACATAAAACATTGTACAAATTTAAGTTATACACCATGTTCATTTGACACGAATGCATTCCTAAAATTATATTATTGTCGATCACTTTCCTTCAAACCTCAAACTTTTATACCCTGTTATCTATTTGGCATTGTTATTTCTGTAACCAATAATAACAGTGATAATTATTATTTTGTTGCTCACAGTGTATCAGAAACTGTTCTTATCATTTTATAAGAATTACCTAAATTAATATTTACATCAACCCTGTAAGGTAGGTATTATTAACCTCATTATTTTTAAAGATGAGAAAACTGAGGTACAGTTTAAGTGACTTATTCAACATCCACTGTCCTATTCAATAGGATGTGAAACTTTCCCATCTTCTTAGCTCCAAGGTATTTACTACTTTTCAAACTTTATCCAAACTGGAACTCTTGATTGTCACCATATAACTTTCTAGGTCTTCTTTAACACTTCATAGAGAATTGACACATTGGCTTTGTACTTAAAGCCAGAAATGTGAGGATCTTCCTTAATAACTTCCTTTTCCATGATAATTATGTAGCCAATTAGCTAGAATTCATGCAGCTCTCTCATTTTACCATTCCATCATCTGCCACCTAGACTAGAGTGGAAGTCTTCTACCTGTTCTCACTGGTCCTGCTCACAACCTCTTCTACAATCCATCACTCACACTCTAGCAAGGATAAATTTCTATAGCATAAGTCATTTGACTGCCCTGCTTAACACCTTTCAATGGTTTTCTATTGCACTTGGAATTATCTAATTATTGTATCATGCCCTAGAAGCTATGACATAAACTAGCTATAACCTACCTCTGAAACAATATCTTACTCAGTTTTCTCTCATTTTTATTGCCTTCCACATATTCTTCTCCTAATAAACCATGGTCTTCAGCAACTAAGGACTTCGCTTTATAGGAAATCAAAATGTGCAATGCTCTGCACTTAGGTCCTTTTCATGCTTATGTCTCAGTTTAAATGTTACTTTCTCAAAGAGGATTTTCCTGACACCCCAAATTGTCCCCTAAAATATTTTTTATGTATTTCATTGTTTATTATCTCCCCTCCTGGAATGTAGGATCCATATGGATCAGACCTGAGCTACTAATAAGCAGCACTTAAAATTTCCTGCTTTATGAATAGACAGTAAATATATTCTAATTATTATTCTTCCTTGTTTTTACTCATATTTCAAAAGGAAGGCGAGAGAATCTCGGATTTAAAGAATCAGCACTAGATTACTATAAAAAATCATGTTTTCCAACTCCTTCATGTATACCTGTTTGTTTGAGATATTAAGACAATTTCCATAAGGAAAACAATAATTTCTTCATATTTTTTCTTAACATGAAGTACAGTAAAGACTGTAACTCTGCCCTTTCACCCTCTGAGCAGCACTATAGTGGTTACCAAGAACCAGTGTCTTGTGAAAAGTGGCAAAAAGAGAACCAAGAAGAAAGTGGTTGATCAATGCTCTTAGGAGTATTGATGTGACGTGTAGGCACCGACTATGTTCAATATAAGAAATTTTGGAAAAACACCAGTCACAAGAACTCAAGGAAACAAAATCACATCAAATGGTCTCAAGGGTCACCTGAAGAATGATGAAATTACTTTTAGAAAATTCAAGCTAATTACTGAGAATGTTCAAGGCAAAAACTGCCTTATTTTCATGGTGTGGATCTTACCAAAATATGCTCCGTGATAAAAAAAATAGCAGAGTGTGATTAGACCTCATGTTTATGACAAGACTATTGATGGTCATTTGCTTTGCCTATTCTGTGTTGGTTTTACTAAAAAATGCAACTGTTAGATTCAGAAAGACTGCTTGTGCTCAGTATTAACAGGCCCACTGACTCCAGAAGAAGATAATGGAAATCATCACCTTAGAGGTGCAGGCAAATGACTTGAAAGAAGCGGTCAATAAATTGATTCCAGATAGCACTGGAAAATACATAGAAAAGCCTTGCCAAACTATTTACTCCATAATGTCCTTGTTAAAAATAAAAAGGTCATGACAGCCCTGGCTGGTGTGGGTCAGTGGATTGAGTGCCAGTCTGCGAACCAAAGGCTCACTCATTCGATTCCCAGTCACGGCACATGACTAGGTTGCAGGCCAGGTTACCAGTAGAGGGCACTCAAGAGGCAACCACACATTGATGTTTTTCTTCCTCACCTTCTCCCTCCCTTCCCTTCTCTAAAAATAAATAAATAAAATCTAAAAAGAAAAAAAGTTATAATCCCCAAAAAACCCAAGTTTGAATTGGGAAAACTCATGGAGCTTTATGGTAAAGGTATCAGTTTTGGAAATGCTACTGGGGAAGAGACAGGTGCTAAAGTTGAACAAGTTGATGAATATGAGCTCCCAGTCCAAGAATCCATTTAAAATTCAGATTTTAATGGTGACAAATAAAAAATGGTATTTATGAAGGTAAAAAAAAAAGACCATAACTGCATACATTTTTAAAAAGATTTTATTTATTTACTTTCTAGATGGAGGGGAACAGAGTGGGAAAGAGATGGAGAGAAACATGAACGTGTGGTTGTCTCTCATGCGACCCTTACTGGGGACCTGGCCCACAGCCCCAGGCATGTGCCCTGACTGGGAATCAAACCACTGATGCTTTGGTTTGCAGGCCGATGCTCAGTCCACTGAGCCACACCAGCCAGGGTTATACATTAGTTTACATTATTTTTTTAAAGCGTCTCAACTGTAATATTCTCAGTATGACATTCAGTGGGCAGTAGATGATAATGCATATAAAATTAATTTTGGACTTTTGTGAATGACTTTTTGTGAGTTTGCATAGGCCATGGTCAAATATTTAGAGATCTTTAAATCACTTGTGTTCTATCCGTAGCTCTGACAAATAAAGGCAAAATGTAAAACAGCACTGATATAGCTTGTAGAATTGAGGCACCAGTAGTATATTGAGGGCATATATTTTGGTTTTATTAGCACAAAACAATAACATATAAAGACTCCATTAGTTATATAACAGCATGTTGGCTTCCTACCTGAATCATTCTGCTAAAATATGTGTAACCCCACTAAGCTGTTTTTCTTCCTGTTTGGTTTGGTTTGGTTTGGTTTGGTTTAGTTTATAACATTGCTTTTCAAATGTTAAGTGTCTATGAGCTACATGATATTTATGGGCACATTGATCAAACTGCAGGTGTTTGATTCAGTGGATCTAGGGCCAGGCCCAAGACTTCAGGTTTATGACAAGCTGAGGTTAGGCTGATGGTGCTGATTCATCAACCACACATGGGCACTGAGCATTCGGGTGATAGCTAGCAGTGCCAGGTGATTACAAAGTGGTGTTTGAATAATTTGTGGTGTGTGTATACACTTTCCATTTGAAAAATGTTATTATAAGTATTACTAATAACATATTCTTAAACTGATTTTTTTCCAAAAAATGTCATTACTTTGAAATCAACAACATTAAGTAGTTAGCAATTCTTACACATTTCTGCTTTTATCTATTTTGTAATTTATCAATAATTCAGAATAAATAAAGATTTTACTTGCTTGGAAAATAAGTGTGTATCTTGATGTCACCTAGTGCAGTCTCCTTTGGATTTAATAGCCCATAACAGAATAAATGAATTATTGGCTTTTTGTCACTGGATAATAAGATTTTTGGTAACCTTACTTTTTTTCAGTTTTTTTCTGTATTTCCAATATCTTTTACCTTATGAATTTCAGCTATAATTTATTAAGTCTACACTATCCTGATTATGTGTGTTTATATAATTTCATATCTGTAATAGTATCTCATTGAATTAACAAGTTAATAAAATTAATGCTAATAAATAGTATAAGTTTGGGTCACTTATGAATCACTAGGTACTGCATTACTAATTACTGGCTCATTTAAAAATAAGCTACTAATATACTGAGTGTTTAGGTGGAGGAATTATTTCAAGGACATATGGTTTAAATATGGTAAAACCGAGCATTAAATTCAGGTATGTTAGGCTTGCTTTTTATAATTAAGAGAAAATATTTTTTTAAAGAATCAAGTAAATATCTTTCCTGATGGAAGATATTTTAGGCAGCCAATAATATTGTAGGAGAAAAACATAGGACACAACCTCAATATCATATAGTTTATTAAAAGAAAATATTTATTTCAAAATAAGTATTATTTCAAAAAACACAGGAAAACATTTAAAAATCTAGTATACTGATTCTAGTCCTTCTTTCCAAAATTTAGCAAAATATTATTCTATTGATAATTTTTTTGATTTATTACTAATGAAAATCTTTCTGTAAGCATAGGTTTTATCACTGTTCAAAGGACAGAGGACATATAACTAGATATTTAATTAGATAGCATTTTAAAAATGATGGACCCATTAACAATGATATGTTTATTTCTCACATTTTGAGCCAAATTTCCAAATAGTAATATATTACATTAACATTTCTCCAAATTACATTAATGATATAGTCACCCAATTTGTCATACATACGATTGCCATTTCTCCCATTAGGAGTAGCATTGCTAAAACATGTCTTAACTTTTGGTAGCATGATACATGCACATACACACACACACGTATATATAAAGAAATTTTTTTGGAATTATTACTCTAATACATTTTGGGAAAAGCTTAATAGAGGCACTTTCAAAACAGAAATTCAACCCCCACACTAAATTACTTTTGTCTAGTTTGAAGATTATGTACTGTTGTAACTTCACATGAAGTTAACTGAAGTTTCCAGAGTTGATATAATAATCACTGTAGGTTAATAATGGTTTCACTTAGATTCAATAGGAAATCAAGCACCTTTAAAAACACAGAAAAGGTATAGTCTCTTCCCAATAGATTCAAATTGAAACAGTTTAACAAAAGTGTTCATTTTCTTCATTATTTCTGAGAGCCAAACTATCATTTTATTTACCCTCATTTTCAAATTTTATGTTCAACCAGTTCTTTATAAATAAACACTAAAGTGACTCCACAGTATAAAGCATATTGACTTTGATTTTGTTTTCAAGTCAATTATTCAGAAAAGTTTATTATTTTCAAAAGGTGATGGGGAAACTTTAAGGATTCCTGGTGAAAGACCCAAGTATGGGGTAAAACGACAAAGGTTTAGATAGCTTCAACATAGGAACAAAGAGAAAAATTGTATGTAGATGCGTGTGTGTAGTAGGGAGGGAGATGGTTCAATAGTGAAGGGGAAAGTGTTGCTGGGAAGAAGAATTCAAGAATTTTAATACCCCTAGTTTAATGTCTTACTGGACTACCTACCTGACCACCTTAAAAGTGGCTTCATAGATTTCAACCTCTTCTCTAATCCAGTCTACTCAAAAATGCTTCAATGCTTTTTAACTAATTTTCTTATTTAATTTTGATTTTTAAAAGATGTTATTTATTTATTTTTAGAGAGGTGGAAGGGAAGGAGAAGGAGAGGGAAGGAAACATCAATGTGTGGTTGCTTCTCATGCACCCCCTACTGGAGACCTGGCCTGCAACCCAGGCATGTGTCCTGACTGGGAATAGAACTGGCAGCCTTTTGGTTCACAGGCCGGCACTCAATCCACTAAGTCACACCAGTTAGGGCAGGCGTTGGTGCCTCTTTATATCTATGACTCCCACCTTCTTTTGCCTCTGTTACTGCAAGAGATTATTAACTATCATCTGCCTCAACGATAATCTTGAGTCCTTTTCGTACACCAAGTCCTTCACTAATTTTATCAGGTTCAAATTTGTAAATCAAAGTTAGGATTCTGTTGATCTTTTTAAAAAATGTTTCAAAGCCTCCCCATTACATATAGAACATGGAAGGAGAAGAAGGAGAATGGAGCCCCATTTCTAACTCCTTAGCATGAGCTCAAAATCTTCAACTACTTCAACTGTCTTTTCAGACTCGTTTTCTATGTGCAAATTCAGAATTCAGAAATACATTACATGCTGCAAAAAATCATCACAGCTGGGAGTAATTTCATTCTGAGAATAAATCTGTGAAATAATTATTATTAGTAGCTGTATTTCATAATGAGACTATTGAAATACAGAGATGTTGAAGTAGCATAAACTTTTAGTTAAGATAAGAAATAGTAGAAACCAGGTTTGAATCTTCTACATCCAGGGCACATAGCCTCCTCATCCCTCAAGAAAACAAAACAAAAGAAAAATTATTCTTCTTCTAAATTGCAGGATTAGTCACTATTTTTAATACTTTATTTTCCTTTCTCAAAACAGACTTATGTCTTTATTCCTGATCAGAAGAATATTATTCTCAGTGTCTTTATTTCCATATATTTATCATTTTCCAAAACCCAGGTCAAATGCTAAGGCCCTGCATAACCTTCAGTTGGAAATTCCCTCTCTCTTCACTGTATCATTGTACTCTTCAGACAGCATTTCCTATTCACTGCCACTTTTTAAGTACCTTGTATTCCAACTATTTTTCTTGTTCATTTACAAGCTCTTACTGGGCCAAAGGCATATTTTGATTCATCTTCACAGTCCACTTTATCTGGTCCAATGCCTTGTGTAGGAGGAAATGAGCTGCTTCTTCCTCTTCTTCTTCTGTGTTTTTTTTTTTTCTTTCCTGAAAAGGTAGTAAAGTGTTGGACTGAAAGTACAGGCCCATTAGAGATTATGAAGATCAGTTCATTGTAGTTTAAGAAAGATTTTTGCCTATCCCATGCTGCTCTTGTCCAAGATAAGTCTATCACCTGGTTGTAGCTACCTAAATTACAATATATTATCTAAGAAAAATTAGCCAGCTTCAAATATTGGCTTTGCATTTGAAAGCCAAAGAGCTGCAAAGTATCTGAGTCTCATTTTAGCTATTCAAGTTTTGGACAGGTAGATTCATTTAAAACAAAACAACTATTCCTAGAATTGAAATGGTTAAATCTATTATCTGCATTTATCTACATCTTCATTACCACAGGGACCCTTGCTGATATTCCTTTCTCCAAAGCATGACTATCTTGATAAAGTGCTTTTTTATCTATTGCAGGCATTTTGGAAATAGTTTTTGAATCAAACTAAATGAGTTCCAATATAAATAAAGAAGATGAGACACCGCAGATGGCACTGAGCAAGGTACTGGTGTGACAGCTAGAAAGATGCAGTGTGACCCTCTGCAAGTGATGTTTTGTGTTGACAGGGTCTAATAAAATGAGTTCTATCGTGGAACTTGTGTGTTCAATGAAATCTATATGAAATGTAAATAAGGGCTTTGACTGCTGCTTTAGTGAAATTTTTGAAAAATAAAATAGAGACTATAACTAGAATGGTAGTTTGAGTCAAAGTGAGACCTCAAAATAACTGTTAAAGATGTAGTTTCTATTCTAATCAAGGTGGGAATTGAAAAAAGTATTCATATTTTATATGTTGTCTTGCTGTGAACATTATATTCAATACACTGAAACATGACTTTATTTATCCTGAAACCTCTAGCACAGCAATTTGATTTATTTTCTAACACTTTCATAACAGTAATATTAAATTACACTTGGTTTCATATAAGCCAACCTGAATATTTATCTACTGTTAACCTAAAAAGATTGAGGGACAAGGCTATATTTTAAATATATTCTACTTCCCTCATGTAGATCAATGCAGACAACATCCTAAAGAACTGTACAGTTTGGTTGTTGAAAGAAAAGCTTCTGATTTTGGTAAGTTCTGTAGAGAGGAAGAGGGTCAACTCAGATAACAAGCTGTGCTCTGCCCACAGCTGGGGCAACTAATCAGGAGCCCCAGTGTTAGCAGTGACTTCTAACAGCATCATCTTTCCTAAAGTGCTCTTTATCTGAGTGAGGTGAGCGAGGACGGCTGAGTCAGATTTGCTTGTCATCCATTTGGGGATAGCTCGGTGACAGGTGATTACGCAATCTTTAAGTCATAAGTGACTCATCCAAGCTCTCTCACTCAATATGGGGTTATTGGCTTTTGTTGACAAGGGGCCTACAACGCAGCTCCCTTGGCCTCAACCAGAGAGCTGACACCACAACTCTAACTATTGGATAAGTATGTTTATATGCAGTGGAAACTACTTCTTATACTTGTTACATATATGTCCAAATTTGCCCTCTGGAGCTATTCAGAAAATACAGGACCCCAGTTTCACATGCAACTCCTCAGATGATTGAAGGGAGCTATTACTGCCTTGCAAGGATGTGGGGCATCTTTCAGACTCAACATCATCACTTAATTGAACATAAAATGACAGATACTTCCCTCACATGACATGTTTCCAGTCAGTTCTCTATTCTGGTCATCTTCATTTGGATGCACTTTAATTTGTCAATGTCTTCTTTTTAAATGTATTGGATATCCTATAATATTGCTAAAGTTTCTAGAAGAAATGGAATAATTGATAATGACCATAAATTTCTCTGGTTTGTGAAGAGTGATAAAACCTAAACATAAATAAAATTTCTGCTTCTCAAAATTAGACAAAGAGGTAGAATATATTTAAAATATAGCCTTGTCCCCCGATCTTTTTGGGTTAACAGTAGCTGTTCAGATTGACTTATATGAATCTACTAGAATATTAATGGATAAAAAATCTGACTAAATTTAGTGGTGTTACAGTGTGGTATATTAGAAAGCATTGTCTAGAGTGTGTTGTCTTCAACCCACAGACAAAACTTCAGTCAGCTAGCTGCATTTTCTGTTAAATCTCAAAAATACTGGATGTTCACCCGGGCGGGGTGGCTTATTTGGCTGGAACATTGTTTCTGTGGGGGCACGTACAGGAGGCAACCGACTGGTGTTTCTCTGTCTCACTGATGTTTCTCTTTCTCTCTCTCTCTAGTCAATAAACATATCCTTGGGTGATAATTTTAAAAAGAAAAAAAATATTGGACTCTCTAATAGGGATGGAAAGAACATCTGTCAGAGAAGGAACCTGGGTTATGACTTTCTCCTTAGTCAGATGAGTAACCTTGGACAAGTAAATAACATCTGCAATTTTCACTTTTTTCATTACTGTGATGGTGATTTTATACGTAGACATGACTAGATTATGACCTTTAAGAACCCATGTAAATACAATTTTCCCAGGTAAAATATTTCAATATTTTAAAACTCACTGCTTGTCAGGACTTCAGTCTTTTATTATAATTTAGCCAACATTTAAACAGTTTTATTTTCAATAAAATATGAAAAAATGCCATGCCCGTTCCCACAGTCTTTGTATTCACTTTTTGATTTGCCCAGCAGCTTTCCTTTGTGCATACTATGAGCATAGTATAGTGCTTGGCACAGTGAATGAAAAGAAGGAATATAATTATAGCTCTTTCCCTTGAAGAACTTACAGCCTAGTTAGGTAAATAAGAGACTAAATTTCAAAGCAGTAAAATATGAGTGTCATATGTCAATGACAATAAACAATAATGGAGTTTGGGGAAGGGAAAGATCATCATAGCCTAGTAAGATGGGAAATACTTCATGAAGGAGGTAGAAAGAAATAGGGAAGCTGATAAGGTAGGATTTTGATATCTGGGCTAAGGGAGCATCTGTAGACTTGTCAAAGTGATCAAGCTTTTAGATAAAGAGCCCTCTATTGTTCTAGAAGCTACACAGCTACTGCATATATAACCCTGAGACACATAAACATTGGACAAGCATCAAACCATAAACAGGGTTTCAGCTGCCCTTTGTACACACAGCGTTCCACCCTGTTGAGTTAACAGGCTACAACAAGCAGCAGGAGGTTTTACGACCTCTACGGTACCTGTCCAACATTGTACGTATAAATGTCAGAAGATTTGGGAATAGGAGGAGACCTGATATTTACTCTTTTGAGTCTGAAATATATATTCAGAAAATGTAAATATACAGAATAAATAAATCTGTTGCCAACTGGCTTTGGAGGGTGTGATTCTAAAAGTTCTATTACTGCCAAATCATTGTTCTTGGCACCCTCACCAACTGGTATGGCAGAGGTTTTATAACAGTAATTATGGGACCAAGTGACAAAACTCTTAATGACTAACTTTTGTGACAGGAGCAAAGTCAGGAGCTTTCAGAATCAATTCTAGTTTGTCTGGAAAGACATCAATTTAATATGGGTAGGAAAACTGAGGATATACTTCTGATGCCTGATTAGGAATCCAGCCGAATTGAACTGTTGGGTCTTGCTGCTAACCTCTTCGAACAACCTGCTTGAGGGTACCACTAATTGTTGTTCAGTCAAATCATTTTTTTTTTTTTAAGAAAACAAGCATAGTGGTGACAAGTGAAAGATTCTGTGTACCAATTTCTTACACTTAAGTGAAGTAACCTTAGGTCAATTATGAGAACGAGAGTCCAGAAATTTGTGTCACAAGTGGCTGATACAAACTAATAGGTACTCAGTAAATATTTATTGAGTACTTGAATTTGATAAAAACTAGACTTATTTTGTGTCATTTGGAGAACAGCTGTATTTATGACAATCAAGAATTACCCATGGAAATGTCCTCTGATCCCTTATGTCCCCAGACATATAGGCATGTACATGTCTGCTCATGCATGTGTGCATATGTGCCTCTGTGTGTGTGCATGATGACTAAGTTGCTTAGATTTCTCTTTTCAAAGAGTATTTCCTCATTCACAAGAAAGATTTTCTTCTTTTATATTGAAGAGTGTGCTGGTGATATTAGGACTCCAACCAAATACACCTTTCATGTCACAAAAAAAATTTAGGCTGACTCCTTTTTAACTCATTTAACACAACCTCAAGTTCCATGGAATAAAACACTAAATGGAATTTTTTAAATAGTAAAAAGAATAATATAAAATCATAATCTGTGGACAGAAGACAACGCTTATAGTCATTCAACGAGGAATTGGAACATAGAGACAGACTCCATTTTGTAAGGTCCTAGAATTCTATCAAGGGCACTGATTCAGTTGAGGCAAATAAAGAAACCATTCCACACACTCAGTACCAAGCAGAGAAAGCAGGAGCAATTCCAGAGGAAGATGACATCAAGTCGATGTTAATATCAAGTCAATGAAAATGTTAACAGTATATACATTAAGCTACAGAAAGAAAAGTGGAGCTCTGTAGGAACTATCTTTGCTTCATTCTTGGTGCCTTTCCAATTAGCAGGTTGTCTTCTAAGAGTCCACAGAACATTTGAATCCTTTAATAAATGCTCTTTTGGTATGCTTCTCCCACCACTGCAATGTATTTGGGGAATGCATTATAAATTAAGTTGGTGTTTTTAATTTGTACCAATTATGTATTTCTAGAATGCAGGTAATGTGGCTTGGCATAAGTCAATACTATTTGAATAAGCCTGATATTACTATTTTAGAGGCCACTAAATAATGTTTGGGCCATATGCCTGATAATTATTATATGGAAAATTTTAAGGAAATTTGTCTAAAAATATTTGAAATCCAGATTCATGAGAGCTAATGGAATATAGTCAATCCTCCAATGAAACACCCTTTATTCCTTCTCAGTGCCCATACAATGTATGGGGAATACCAAATTGCCCAGTGGAAGGTCAAGTAAAATGTATATAAATATCCATAATATACCCACAAGAAAGATAAACATATGCAGAAGCATAAATCTAATCTTTTCTGTACTGCAACAACTCAGGTCTTGGAATACAGTTAGCTGTGTTCTGACTTGGTCCTGATTTTTGGTGAGGTGGAGCACATAAACCCTGCTGCAGCAGCTATTAATTAGGGAGGGAAATCATGGAATATTTTTTCCTGCTTAATTTACCGAGATGTTCTTAGGTAATACAGGTTAGCTATCTGAAGAGGTTTCTCAGTTGTTAATACAACCCAAAGTTTATAGATTAAGAAACTAAACAAAACAGAGAAAAAAATAACTATTATTCTTACTTAAAATCTCCAATGTATACACAAACACATGCTTTGAAAATGTATGCTTTTAAAGTATGACCCTGCAGACATCTCTTTTGCATATCTATGTATCCTTTCTTACCACCCAAATAATGTTATTGCACTGGATGAAACTTTCTCCTACCTTTCCCAAAAGAATGGTTTTGAGTAGTCAAAAGCTACATGAGACACGAAGGTGAGAATTACAGGTGCTGAAATATCAGTATAAACTCTAAATATTTGTGCTTTTAAAATTTTACAGACAACAGGCAAAAGAAATATCCTTAGACTAAGGATTCAAATTTAAGGTCAGTATAAAGCCTATATCTTCAAGATCAACACCTTAATGATCTTCACAAGAGTGGAGAGAAACAAAATTTTCATACAATAGTGGGTTTTATAAATTAGTTCAACCTTCTTGAAGGACAGTATTTCAGAATCTATCAAAGCTAAGAGGAATTGCTCATAACCTGTAATCTCAGAATTCTACTTCAAGAAAATCATTCTGCAGATATGCCTCTCATATATATTCAAAGATGTATAGCTTTATAAGATATTTGTAAAATTTTTTGTAACTCCAAAAATATAATGAAAAAACACACAAATCTATCTAAACAAAAAAAACAATGTACATAGTATTTTCTCATTTGTTTATAATAAGAACATGGTTGCATATACATACCAAATTTCTTAAAGGATGAGAAGTTCCTTACAATATTTAATTTGGGGGGAGTAAAATGGGATATAGGGGTATGCATTAATTTCCTATTGCCAGTGTAAGAGATTACTATGGACTTGGTGGCTTAAAACAGCACAGATTTATTTCCTACACTTCTGGAAGTAAAAAGTTCAGCTTTAGTCTCACACAGCTAAAATTAAGGTATAGGCCAAGCTGGATTTCTCCTGGAGGCTTCAATGGGGAATCCATTCCTTTTCTTCTCCAGCTCTTAGAGGCTGTTGTCACTGCTTGGTTTGTGGCTACATCACTCTACTCTCTGCTTCCATGGTCTCATGGATTCCTCCTCTGTCTGATCTTCCTTCATTCCTCTTATACAGATTCTGTCATTACATTGGGCTCATGTATAGAGTACAGGATTATTTCTCCAATGCAAAATCCTTAACTTATTCAAACCTACAAAGTGTCTTATGTCGAATAAGGTAACATTTACAGGTTTTGACAATTAAGAGATGACCATTTTTGGAGGGCCAATATTCTGTTTACCACAGGAGGGGAGTGAGAATACGTTTTACTATGCAGTCATTTAAATTACTTCACTTATTTATTTTATCCATGTTTATGTACTAACATTAAATAAAATCGAGTCCGATCATACATTTAATATCAAATAAAAACCTGTGCCATTTTTAGACAACTATGATATATCTAAATCAGCTAGAAGAATGATAATTTCTTTATTTAAGTTAGATTTGTTTATACTCCACTTGGTTCCACAGGGGATTTAGGCAGTTTATAAAATAGGCACCTGTAGCAAAATAAATAAAATTAAAATCTAAAGAGGGATTAGAACTATGGTAACAGAAGAAAGATAATGCTACCATAAATATGAGTTAAAATTATTTGCTTTGATTAAGCATAAATTTGGGATCTGAGGTTCCTGAAAGCTGAAGCAAAAAGGAATACTATATAAAAAAGGTCACATTATTCTTATTGTTAGCAAGCGAGCATATATATTCATCACCAGGAGGAACATAATTTGTGGAGTATTTCTTATAGGAATCATGGTATAGGTTGCACTTAGTGTTGTTGCAAATGATACCTCCAAAAATAATTTTACATCAGAGTTCAAAATTGCGGTTATAGCTCTATCTGCTATGACCCTTAGTGGGAACAGATGTGAACAGAAATTTTCTATACACAGCTGAATTCCATTAGTTGCCAGTGAGAATAGTGGGATAAGGGTTCAATGCCTGATCAATATATCTGCATTATGCAACCTCTCAGCTCTAGTGTCTAGGTGGAAACTCACTAATATCAAACAAGGTATTAACAACATACAACATTAATTTATATGCTGAGAGCTTGAAAGGTTTGTTCTGGCCTGAAGCATATTTTTAGAAAGTATCCAAAATTATTGCAATGTAGGGGCATAATATAGATGCTGTCGCTGTTGCAAGGAAGGATATGCCATTGGCAATCTGGAGCTGCATGATGTAGCTTCTGGTTACAATAAACATCATACAGTCCTGCCAAGCCTGATTTTGTTTTTTTCAAAAATCATTTCGGGTGTTCTCCGAAGTTCTACTAATTCCTGAAGAACTGACAGCTGTTCATTATCTCCTCGGTTGGAGACGTGTAGGATGGCTTCAATTAAAGAGACCCCCTAACCGTCAGCAAGGCTGACTTCCAACCAGTGCCTAGAGGGACTATTGAACATGGCTACCACACAGAATACTGGGTCCTCCACCTTTCCTGGAAGGAAGAAGAAAATGAATGCTAAACCTCAAAGGACTCTGAAAGAATCAAGTAGTGAACTGCTTTAACATTGAGTAATCGCCCTAAAAATAATTGTGGTTTTCCTGGTTTTATAAATGTATGTAAGTATTAAGCCATTGCATTGGTCGTGCTACAAATAATAAAAATTCCAAACAACTCCGGCAGATAGGGGCTTGTTTTTTTCTCAAATTCTTCAGCAGGTTGAGATGCTCAAAGATGTATGTCTTTAAGAACACAAGCATTCCCTGTCCTCCTGATCCACAGCCCCTAGTTTGTGGTCTTGTCTTGTTATATTTCCAAGAAACAGTTCACATTTCCACATAGCCAGAACAAGAACTATCAAAAGGAGAAAGGCAAAAAGGCTTGTCTTTATGAGGCTTTGAATTTGCTGGTATTTTCATCTAATTTTTTTTCACCAGAATGTAACACATGGCCACCTTTCTTTGCTAGGGGATCCAGGGAAGGAAATATTTATGGCTGACGTTTTGCTTCCAACATCAATAATGGACTTCTTTTAGTGAAGATGACAAGTGAGAATGGACATTGGCTCGGCATTCAGCTGAGCATTCCACAGCAATCTAATGGAGGCATGATAATAAATGTTTAGAGATATATGGGAGTTGCAGTACCTACTGTTTACCCTCTCTTGAAACTTCACTAGCCATTTCAGTTTTATAAATAGTTTATATAGGACTTCTCTGAAAATTCACTCAACCAACAAATATGTAACAAAAACCTATTAAATGCTAGAATTATGAATTCATGATGTATTTAACTTAAAATAAATATTAATAGATAATTTAGCTAATCTAGTCTGGTTAGAGAGAAAAGAGAAAGCATGCTGAGTTTCTTGATTTGTTTTAATGTGGATATAAATACTAATTAATTCTAGATTTTGGTAGAAAAAATATAACTTCAAAGTTTAGCAAAATCATAAGAATTTCCACTGTCACAGAGTGGAAGCAGGATGAATAAATTATAAGCCAATAAAAATAAATAAACAGGACAAAAAGAACTCTATTAATACAACAAAGTCAGTGAAAGAAAACAGAAATTAAATGAAAACATAACAAATTTAAAAATATATAAGCTAAGGTACAAAAAGTAAGTCTAAAAATATCAATGAACATGATAATATGAATTTGTTAAGTTTCCCAAAGACTGTAAATTTGGAGGAGACAGAAAAATAAATTCCAACTGTTTACCTATGTCCTGTGTGCAAGGGGCATACCGAAGGATCACACCTATCCACATCACACATACAGCTGATACTTTTACCAGTTGATACTTAATATACTTATTTACCAGAAATCTATGAATCTTGTTTTATAATCCATATCTTTTGTTCATTCCCCTGTGGGTTTAGAAAGTAATGGATTTAGAATACATGAAAATTTACAGAAAAAAAGCAAATTGCCAATAAATATACAACCTTGTGAGAATAGAATTAAAGTGAGACAGAAATGGAAGGAAGGAAGGAAGGAAGGAAGGCAGGAAGAAAGAGAGGGAGAAAATGTTGATATTAATAACACAATCCTTATCTTCGGTCACCAGATCTTGAGATGAGAGAAGCACCTACCTCCAAAAAAAAAAAAAAAAAATCATTCCTACAGCATTGTACACTCTCTTTCTATGGGTTTTTCTCCTTAGATTTCCATGGCATCACCCTCTACTGCTCTTTATCCTCTACCTACTTGATTGCACGGTTATTTTTTTTTCCTCATCTTTAGATATCAGTGTTTTCAAAATTCATCCTTTGACTTCTCTCTTGCTATACCATCTTCTCAAATGATCTCATTCATTCCTCTGGTTTCAATAACTGTAGACTCAAACACTATTTGTAGTCTAGATCTTCCTAATGAAATTCAAGGTTTCCATCCAAATACCCATTCACTAATATCTGAGAGGGACTCTAACGAAACTCAGTATATGAAAATATGAAAATATATTTCATATATATTTACCACTTAAAACTCACAACAAATCTTTCTTAAGGGTATGATAAAATATGTATTTTAATATTTTTACTTAAAATAATAGGGCTTAAAAGAGTATCTGACACTTTTGTGAATATTAAAATTAAATCTGCTATTCAGCATTTTAGATTGACAAAATAAACTTTAAAATGAGAAATTAATTAAAAGAACTAATAATGCTACCCAGTTCTAGAAGATTTTATAATTTTATACACTGCAACAAGCTTATAAATGTAGCTGTAAAAACAGTCCTTGATACACAAGTATTGTTTTTTAGTGCCATAAAAATGTACTTTTGAGAGAATAGCACATTATTGTTTAAGTGAAGCTCTTCATTAGATTGTATGAGAAAATGAGGCATGAAAGGAAGATGGAAAAGCCTCCTTAATAGTTCCTGTGCAGATAATGTAGGCCAAAGACAATCAATAGCCATGCCTCATTTATTTTATGTCCATGAGCACTTAGAGGCAAAATGTTAGTGTTTGCTATCCTGTTGGCTTTCTTTGCTCTGCATCAGTAATGAAAAAATAGATTTACATATTAAGGTGTAATTTTTACAAATTTGACTCAAACAACAGGCTGTTATTGTTAACCAATATGGAAAGAAACACCTTCTGTATTGCCTTGGGTGCATTAAAGTCACTTCTAAGTAGCTCTGATGATAAACAACCAATACAAAAGTTCATAAAAGTGCTTTAAATATACATAAAATTGAGTTACATAAAAAAATTAAAAGATGTCACTATACGTGATGAAAGCAACCCTGAAATCAACATATTTCAGAGTTTACAGTTTTAAAAAATCCACTGATAGGGTTTCTAGCTGGAACATACCTTTAGGTATCATGTTATAAAGATCCCCTAACTCACCTCTAGGGTGATGGAATACTGGAATTCCATAAAGGCTACTTAAAGTCAAAAGGCTTCTTTAATTGTTACTGTCATATTTATGGGAACAGAGGTAATGGAATAAGATCTTGGGAAAATAAATTTGTGATCTATAAAAATCTGTTTTCCATAAAGATAATAAAACAAATGCCATATAAAATGGATTAATATTAGCTTTTCTATAAGATAATGGAATGTAAAGCACTATTCTTTGAACTCAGTGATCATTAGTAAAGAATAGACTAAAAGATAGTAACGTTCTTCCATGAAAAGGTCAGAGCGGAAATCAGAGCAGGAGCAGAGCACGGAGGAATCTTTCCTCCGTCACTTATCTATTTTTTCCCATACATATATATTTAATCTACATGAGAACTTTAAGGTTTAAAACATGTTGGATCTGTGTTTAGCATTTCCACTAGAATTTTTAATTTAGATATATTTATGTTGCTATTTCCAAAAGTAGAGTAATGTAACTAGAAAATGCAATTTGTCATGGTATGTAAGACATAGTATGGCATAAAGCTTCACAAGAGGTCTACTTCAAAAAAAGTGCCAAAGTAACCAGTGTACATATAAGGTTTCTAAACTGGAAAGATAAAAATTAAGCTCCCCCTCTGCCATATTTATGATGGCACAGTTCTAATGTGGTTGACTGAGTGTTCTTTCATCTGATTCTATTCTCACTGTTCTTTTGCTGCTAGATTTTCTTTACTAGTATTTTTCCTAAAAATTCATTTACTGGCATCACAAAATAAATAACATGTAAATAATTTTCACACATTTATTATGTTCTTAATATATTCCAGGCATTAAATACAGACACTATCAAAAACTAAATATGTTATTTTCAGTATCTAATTCAGTGTATAACTTAGCTGGAAAATAAGATTGAAAAACGATAAAGAAAAGAGATAGGGTGTTATGATCAAATTTGCTAGATAATTTTTTATAGTTTATATTTTTTTCTGGTTTTTGGTCAGATGAATTTCTGCAGTTAATGTCTTAATTCAAGACCAATGACAAATTGAATTGGATGGCCTTACTTTCACTCTAGGTAATTGATATATATATACATACATATATATAAATAGGTCAAGTTATAGCTATAAATTATAAATCAGCCCTGGTTGTTGTGGCTCAGTGGATTGACTGCTCGCGTGCAACCCTTTGGGTCGCAGGTTCAACTCCCAGTCAGGGCATATGCCTGGGTTGCGGGCCAGGTCGCCGGTAGGGGGCGTATGTTAGGCAACCACACATGGATGTTTCTCTCTCTTTCTCCCTCCTTTCCCCTCTCTCTAAAAATAAATAATTGAAATATAAATAAATAAATAAATAAATAAATAAATAAATAATCAGTAGAATGGAGGGTTTTTTGGCCTCCTTGGGCATTTATTTTTCTTTTTTTTTACTTTAGGCTAACAATCACTATATTTAGCTACTAATATAGTATCTGCACTAGTAAACCCTAGTTCTGAGCCTAATATTAGGAAAAATCAGTTTAACATAGTTTTCAGATTCTTTGTGTATCAACCCATTGTGATTTCTATTTCACTTACTCTTGCATTAAGAATCATATATGTGTTATATGATTATAATTATATATATGTATATATATTTCCTAATTGTATTTCTTCAGAATAATAACAGAAAAAAGACATGTTTTCTCAGAGAAAAAAGTTATTTATTACAACTAACCACCATCCTAAATCATTGATGACATCAATTAACTAAAGAGTATTCCTCCGATTTTCTAACTGAAGGGAACTGTTCCGATGCAAGAACTCTTTTTAGTATTATACCTCTGGGCATAGCAACACAGCTTCAGTAGTTGTACCAACCAGTGGAGTTCTAGGTTGTGCAAGCACAAGTACAATATCACAGACTCTCTGCTAGATTTTTGGCACAGTTTCATGTAAGTCACAAAACAGCTTCACAAAGTTATCATTTACATATGGCAGAGAATGACATCAAGATGACTGAAGACTCTGTCCTGGATAGCTCAGTAGGAAACAGGAATAGATCTCACTGCCCTTGGCAAGACTGTAAGCAATTACAAAAAATAAAGTTGGCTTTCTCTGCAACAAGGAACTACCCTTTCCTACTGAAAATTCTTCTTCTTTTCATCCAATCCTTCAGGATGGCAGGGCATATGCCCCACTCTGTAATAACAAATCACCATAGCAATGAGAACTCAACCTCTCCATCCCCAGGGCATATATATCAGGAGCTCTCTCAGCATCCTACTTGGATGTCTAACAGGTAGCTCGAATTTTCATCCAGAAAACCGAATTTCTGATTCCCTCATTGCAAATAATGAAATTTAACAGTATGTTAGTAAAAAGAAAAAAAAATCATGTATTAGGGCAATATATCATTCAGCATTTATTAAAACAATGCTTACATGTATTCATATACACTATATATGTTGATATTTGTTTGGAAAACATCTGAAAGAATATACATCCAAGTGAAAACAGTGACTATATTTAGAATGAGGGAAAACAAAAGTCTTTAATGTCCTATAAAATATGACACTAAATTATCAAAAATGTATATGAACCTCTAATATTGTTACAATCAAGAAAAATTAACTGAAAAACTATAGCACAAGTGGGTTTCCATTTTATTCATGTATTTTATTTTGTGACTTAGAGCATGGCTAGAATTACAGTAAAGGGTCCATTGTAAAGAGTTCATTGAATATATTTTGTCATATTTAAGAAGAAAAATAACAGGTATTTAAAGTCAGGTTTTCTTTTTTCTTTGTGGGCAGATAAATGTATATGGGTTATTCTGGTCTCATTCCAATCCTTGTAAATGATTTAGAATTTACAACAGGACACTTGACTATTTTGAAGCACACATTTGTTTATCTAAATACTATTGATGAGAAACTATCAATACATATGTTTTCCCTCATGTTATTTTAGTGTCTTGCTCTGCGTATTTGTTATAATTTCAATAATTTTATTGCATTCATTTGTGTGCCAGAAGATTACAGCTTTTATATATCATTATCCACATTAGAAAATAATATTTGTCAAGTGCTTATTTGCATGTGCTGTTCTGTAGGGCTCAACAGCTGAGTGATCTTTTCCTCAAATGACTTGTAGCAGCACATTAAGATGTCACCTTCAGGCATGTACAAAGTACTGAAGGAACTGTAGAAATGAAACTGTTCCTATCTTCCCATCTTCTTATCTTGTTTATTTTGTTCACCCTCCCTCTTTCTTTCCTTTTGCACTCTTTCTTTGTTAACGGGTTTTTTTAAAAGTCTTGCCTTCTGTAGAATTATTTTCCTGCCTTTTAACACTTTTCTAACTACTGGAGCTAGGCTTTTATGAACCCTTAAATTATGTCTTGAATTCCAAAATACACCCTCTTCTTTATTTAACTAGTAAGCAAAAGGTTGGTTATTTGAGTACTCTTCTTGCTGGGGGAAGAGCAATATTTGTAAGACAGTCCATGTATTTCTGCTTGCATTTAATACAGAAAACTCAATTTGTGGAGTAGAAAGCTATGAAAATTAATAAACTTAACAGCCTAATAGCTTGACAAACTTAACAGCTCCCCTTACCTTTCCTGACTTAATACATAAATGCCCTTCGGGTTAGTTTCTTACTTTACGTGAGCATAGGTGTCATTCTCTGTCATACGTAAATGATAACTTTATGGAGTTGTTGTGTGATCTATGTGAAACAATGTGCCAAAAATCTAGCAGAGAGTCTGCGATATTGTACTTGTAGTTTTGCAAACTAGAACTCATGTGCTCTATTCTAAATCAGCCTCACTTGGCCCTCTTTCTACCTTAGGCTCTTGATTGCTCCTTTGAGTGACATTCCAGTTTTCACATCAATCCTAAAAACTAAGTTTAGCTTAATTTCCCCTGGTTGCATTTTCATTAGGTTACTACCTATGGAACTAAGTTTTTACCTTCCCTCTCCTACACAAAGCATTTTAGATAATGATATTCAGCCATTCTGCTACAATCTTTATGGCTTGAAACTGCTTCCTACTACTGCATTTCCTATAGGCTTGCTGCTTTTTGATTGAAGAGCTGACTATTGACCACCTTGTGAACTGCTGCCTAAATATTTTCTTGGCTGAATATTCTTCAAGTCAGTGGTTTACAACCATTGTCTCCACTGAGGGTGCTTAAGAGGAAACATGTCTTCATATGTGTTGTTATGGATTGAACTGTGTTCCCCCAAAATTCATCATGTTGAATATTTAAGCCTCAATGTGATTGTATTTGTAGATAGGATGTACCTTTATAACAGGAGGTAATAAAGGTTAAATGAGGTCAAAAGGGTGAGCCTTAATCTGATAGGATGGTGTCCTTATAAGAAGAGGAAGAGAAGACATAAGAAGTATCTCTCTGTCTTCATGAGCATAGAGGAGAGCCCATGTGAACACCCGGAGAGAAAGTGGAGGTCTATAAACCAGGAAGAGAGGCCTCACCAGAAACCAACCCTGACAGCACTTTGACCTTGGACTTTCAGCCTCCAGAACTGAGAGACCAAAAGTGTCTGTTGTTTATGCCATCCAGTCTATGGCATTTTGTTGACAGCCCTAGCTGACTAAAACATGCATAGTCTTGATTTTGGTTGCATTAATGTTTTAACAAAAACCTAAATATTTTTGCAGAGGATTAAAATAAATAGGACTATAGTCAGTTCACAATAATTGCAGTATTTCCTAATCATAGCTGATACAGTGTCATTTACTCAGTGTCAATGTTACTGCATTGTGACAGAGAAATGACTCTTGCACTCAGTTTACGGTCCTATACGCTAAAGCGCTGAACTCTTTTTTATGGCTTGGAAATGTAAAAAAATTAAATATATTTGTGGAAATTGAGCCATGTTATTAACAGAATTTACTGACTTTCTTAAACATAGTTATTAAAATATGCAAACCATGTGAACTATCTTACTTTTATTGTCCATATGGAAATTTTATTTGTCGTAAAGAGGCAAATAAAAGGGGGCAGATGTAGATATTCCTATCTTGTCTGTCAATAAATCAATTGTTATACTTATTCAATAACTACTATGCATTAAATTCAGTTTAAAATGTTAGATTTTCTCAAAATAAATATTTTTTTAAATAAAATGTACCTAGGACAGCACTTTAAATCCACAGTGTTTCCTATAAGACTGGCATAGCACACGATTTTTCTGGGTGCACCCATGGGTCTCAGTTTCTGTCATCTCTCAGTTTATATATAAGTACATGCTAAAGACAGTTACAAAAAATGTATTTTCACTCAATATAAAAACATTTGAATATTTCTGTTTCTGTTTTAGTGTTACTTGAGTTCTACAATGACATATATTGTTAAAATGTTTTTCTTATAATATTTGGGCAGTGACAAACAAAAATGCAGGTGATCGTACTTTTGCCAACATGTTTTGTAAACATTTCAGGCAATTTTTAAAAATAAAATTTACATGAAAATAGTCTATCTTCTTATTTATGTGTATGTTCTTCACAAATTACAAATATTTTGGAAGAGATAACTAATAAAGCATTTTGGAGAAAATTAGAGGTTGTAAAAATATGCCATCTTTATAAAAGGACATAACAACTTGGTAAATGCAGGTATAGGGAAATTTTGTTTACTCCTCCTCCAAAGTGGAGGCAGTTTCCAATATGCTTAGGATCATTTCGAAGTAATTTTGAGATGCTTGACTGTTTTCATGGAAAAGAGAATAGAAACTAGAATTAACTTTCAACTGATTGTATTTGGAAATAAGAGAGAAGGGATATGGCGTCCCTCTTGACTGAGACGGCCTTGGGTAGTGACGGGCCTGGGCAGTTCTAAGGCACAGGAAGAGTGCACATCTATTTTCTTCCTAGCTAGGGAACCTTGGGGAAGTTACTTGAATTCTGCTCCCCTAGTCTAAGGTGGTGGTAATAACAGCATCTACAGCACAAAAAATGAATAGGACATCAAAGGAAAATGATGTGTAAAAACCACTGAGGAATATTTAAAACTCTTTAGTTACGTGTTAATGATACTGTTGTTGTTGTTGCTACTGTTTATTTTTTTAAGCATTTTATTTATTTATTTTTTAAGATTTTATTTATTTTATTTTTAGACCGAGGGGAAGGGAGGGAGAAAGAGAGAAACATCAATGTGTGGTTGTTTTTTGCCTGCCCCCTATTGGTGGCCTGGCCTACAACCCAGGCATGTGCCCTGACTGGGGAATCGAAAGGGTGACCTTTTGGTTTGCAGGCTGATGCTCAATCTACTGAGCTACACCAGCCAGGACATGTTGCTAGTGTTTATTAAAAAGTATTCTATTTCAAGTAGTAAGGTCTTATGTTTCAATGGTTCCTCAGTAAAGTCTAGCCTGGATTCGAAGACATATCAATATCTTCTTTTTCTATCAGATTCTAGAAGATACTTAAAAACATTAAAAACAGATCTAGCCCTGGCTCTTGTGGTTCAGTGGATTGAGTGCCAGCCTGCAAACCAAAGGGCAGCAAGTTTGATTCCCAGTCAGGGTACATGCCTGGGTTGCGGGTCAGGTCCCCAGTCAGCAGTGTGTGAGAGGTAACCACACATTCATGTTTTTCTCCTTCTCTTTCTCCCCGCTTCCTCTCTTTCTAAAAATGAATAAATGAAATCTTTAAGAAAACTGACATGAAATCTTAAAAAATAAAAAAGACATCTATTCTGAGATCATCTCTTTTCTTTCTCATGTTTTAGTGACGATGCTAATTCAGAGTAATTTCAAAGCAATACAACCATGTTAGAGGCATATGCTGTTGGCCCAAATCTATTGCAATGTCTATAACTTGATTATCAAGGTGTTGGAACAACTTGGCAAATATCACTTAGGCCCTTCATGCCTAGTAGACAGAATAACTACCTCAGTTTTTCAAGGTGATTAAGTTGATTAAGTAAGAACATGGATTCTTTGTTCATTCGTCTTCACTTAATCAGGTGGAAGGTCTTTTTTACAGACAAAGAAATCTAAATGGTGAGATGTAATCCTTCTATTCTTTTTCTTCCCCATCTACCCACAACCCAGCTACTACCCCTTTTAAGAATGCTAGATCTTCTAACATAACATTAAATCAAATGCCCTCATTTCAAAGTTGTGAGGTTCCCTTCCTTTCTTTTTAATTAAAAACATTTAACAGACTTTCTAGGAAATAAGTGCCAGAGCACCCCCTCTGAATGTTAATCACTTCTTTCAATCCATTCATATGTTTAGTTATGAGAATTGCTGTATCTATTAGGTATTGAATTAAAAGAATTGAAGGGGAGGAAGGCACTATCAGGAAAAACTCAGAAAGTAGTGCTACCAGAAACATTTATGAACATCTATTGCAAATAGTCTTAAAATCTGGTAAATTGCATTTTAATTATTTTGTAAATGTACTGAAATTAAAGAGCATTTATAAAGCAGATATCTAGGGTTGAGGAGGTATAAATTAATCATATGGTTACACTGAATATTCAGAAACTCAGGGATCCTTAATTGAGCAATAATAATTTTCAAGCAACATTAGAACTTTCTGGCACTTGCTCAGGACTGCTTGGAGCATATTTCACACAGCGGAAATGTTTACCCTACCCAGCCGCCTTGTCTCCCAATAGAAACACAAAAGAGATTCAAACACAATAAATCATTCCCCAGGTACAGAGATTCAAATGCCACAAGTGCTTTGATTCACTTTGCTTCAGGGGTGGGATTTATAAATTGAAGAACTCTTAAATTTGTTAGAAGATAGCACTCTGGAAATGAGAAAAGCAAGGCCAATTAGATTCTGGAATCTTATTTGTGTGTCACTCTGCATTAGCCCTGGCAGTGAGTCTTTGGAATAACTGATAGGTTCCCAAAGTGCGACGACTGGGGCAGTCATTTCACCTCTACAGCCAGCAGATGGGCTCAAACAGATTCAGACTCAGAAAGGATCTTGGAGGTGCCCAGGACAGCCACTCCATCTTAAATGTTGGAAAACAAATGAAAAAGAATACTCAGTTTCCTGACCCCAACCCAGTTTCATTCCTCTCCGACATTCAATAAAATATGTGAAGACCATTTTGCAAGCGCACACATATTTTTTTTAAGTTCTAATTAATTAATTACTTACATTCATTCACTTAATTTGTGTTGCATTTTCTATTTTTTTGTACTATTATACATTGTAAATATTTGGCTTTTTCAAGAATACTGTCACAAGATATTTTTCTTTTTCATTTTCATCTCTTCAAAATGTTGTTAAGGTAAATAAAAGGCTATTGTCATTAATATGCCATTATTCCATTGGGACTCTCCTTTTTGGAAATGCTGAACTATGTAGAGGTTCTAAAATACTAAAGCATTTATAAGACAGTCTGTGCTCTATTAACAAATTATTTCTTTCTCTTGTACTATTGTGGTTGCTACCATCAAACTTTTCGATCATGTATATGGAAACAGAATGCTACAAAAAATACAGTCCACTAAATGAAGTTGTTGAGTTATAGAACTCCAGTATGAGAAATGTCACTTGCTTTATACATCCTTCACTACAACTAAGATTTTCATGAAGAAAAACTATGTATAAGCCTAGTCTGCAGTTTGTCTTTTCATCCTTGTCATGTTGGCTTTTTGCGGAACAATTGTTTTGAATTTTGATGGGGTCAGATTTGTTAACTTTGATGGGGTATGCTTTTGGTGTCAAGTCTAAACTTTTCACTAGCCCTAGATACCACAGGTTTTCTTCTATTTTTGATATATTATGGTTTTATGTTTTATAAATTTATTTTTATATAAAGCATGAAGTTTGGAATAAAGTATTAGGTCAAGGTTCAAGCATTTTTTTTTAATTTATAAGAATGCTATTGATTTGTATATTTTAATTTTGCTTTATTTTTTATTTAAGCAACATTAATTACAACATTGTATGAATTTCAGATGTACAACATCATAATTCAATATCTGCATATGTCATTGCATGTTCACCACCAAAAGTCTAGTTTCCATCTATCGCCATTATTTGACTCCATTTACCCATTGCCCTCCTCCTACCCGCCTTTGGTCTGGCAACCACCATTCTGTTGTTTGTATCTATGAACTTGTTTCTGTTTTGTTATATTTGTTTGATATTTTTTTATATTCCATGTATGAGTAAAACCATGTGATTTTCATCCTTTTCCATGTAACTTTTTAAAATATTTAATCTTTCTTATGGCTGAGTAGTGCTCCATAGTATGTATGTGTGTGTGTGTGTGTGTGTGTGTGTGTGTGCGTGTGTATTTCAGATCTTCTTTATCCATTCATCCATAAATGTACACTTGGATTGTTTCCATACCTTGCCTGTTGTAAATAATGCCTCTATGAAGTTGTATCCTAAAATATTTAATATTTTCCTTTATTATTATTAGTCCTAAGAGCTTATCTGTAGAGTCTTGCAGATTATCAATATATACCTCATATCATATAGAAAAAATATAGTTTTATCTCAACAGCTTAATTATTAATATTTTTTCTGTTTCTCTGTTTCACTTGATAGAATCTCAGCAGAATATTGAATAGAATTAGAAATGGCAGGTGTCTGGGTCTTGACTTTAAGAATATTTCTCCATTTTATTATTAATCACAGTAATAAAGGTTTTTATAGATAAGATAAAGCATACTAGGCATATTTAGTTTTTAGTCTTTGCCTGATTGTTCCATATAATTAAGCTCACTGGAAGTAACTCTGTATTCAAACTATTGATTTTGTTGGCTACCTTTCTTAGAATATTTATTCATTTCTTATGAAATTTTGATTTGCAGGCTTGACTTTGAAATGATGTATTTTGTATTTTTTTCTCTCTGTGTCCAACTTTTCTCAAGTTTTCCTGTCTAATAGGTTTATCAGCCACCCTGCTGGGTATTCAGCTAAAAACTAGTGTGATGACAAAGTTGTCACTGTCTTCCAAAACTCCCTAACTTTATACTTATAAAGCACCACAACCAGAATGGCTTTTTTTCCCTTTCAGTCCATAAGAGGTGAACCCAGAATCTGCCATCTCTAGCTCCAGGCCAGGGAACTAGGTCCTTCAATCACTGCTTTATTTTTTCTGTTTCTTTCTAGTGCATGGAGGTGTTCTGTCTTTTTTTCTTTTTTCTTTTAATACTCCAGGCATGTCTTTGCTCAGATTTTATCTAACTTTCTTATATATTAGAACAAAGAGAGTATATAAAAACATGCTTTGCCAGCTTGCCCAGGATATTCCCACTCTGTCTTTAACCCACTCTGTACAGGCTTTTATCCTAGGAAATTTCTCAGCATGGTCACCAGTAAAAGTTCTATCCTGCCAATTCTCATGGTCAGTTCTAAGTTTTCATTTCAACAGTGGTAGGCCCTAATGGTCATTTTCACTTTGATGCATTTCCTCTCATTTTTTTTTTTTTTAGGACAATCTATTTTCCTTAGTTTCTTCTAACTTAAACCACAATTTCCTTGGCCAGCTTTTCATCTTTCCCTTGAACTTTAATTGTTGGAGTGTCACGACATTCTGCAGCTATTTCTGCTACTCTAAAATTATTACCTCTGCATTTTATTTAATACCATAAATATTAATATATACATAGATAATATACAAATATACACTATAATATATAGTTACATTAAAACATTTAAATACATAATTTTATATATTACATGCATGTAAACATACACACACATACATATAGATGTATATTTAATATATCACTAGTCCCTTTTTTCCCTCTTACCTCTAGAGTTATCCATACACTGTCTTTTTCCATATTTCCACTTTGATATCTAACAATCATCTAAACCTAATACAGTTAAAGCATAACTTTTGATTCATTCCACCCAGACCTAAAATTCTAGTCTACACCAGGTTATTCTGTTATCTAGGTTCCTACAATAGCCTTCTAACTGACTTCCTGCTTCTACTACTGTCTCTTACACTTTATCTGTAACTAATAGCCAAAGAAGTCAGATGATATTACATTCCTGGTGAAACCCATCCAATAGCTTTCCATCACACTTAAAATAAATCCACACTTTTTATCATGGCCTTAGAGGTCCTAACATACCTCACAACTATCATTCAACACTACTGTTTCCTTCACTCCATTCTAGCAGCATTTGCATACATATTATCCTTTGAAATATTACTTTGAACTTAGAATACTCTTTTGCCAAATCTTTACATAGTTCACTTCTTCACATTATTTAATTTCTATTTAATTTCTGCCCTTTCAATGGAGACATTTTATAAACACCCTTAGATAACCTCTTGTCATTCTTCATGTCCTTAATTTTCTTTTCAGCTTCTTTCAAATTCTTTTACAGCTTTATTGATCTATTGTAAGGAATTTAAAGTATTCATCATGATGATATGATAACATGTATGTTTTTAAAGAATTCCTCCTCATCTATTTAATTAACATAATCTTCACTATACATATATATAGTATGTATAGACATATAGTATATATACAGTAATGTATAGTACGTATACATATTACTCTCAGCTAATTTTGCTTATAAAATATACTATTATCAACTATAGTTACCAACTTATACATTAGATCTTCAAACTGTATTAATTTTGCTTTTATTTTTAAAGCATCCATCATTACTTGATATTTTAGTATTTATTGTTCACTTATTACTTGTCTATATCATCCACTAGGATGCAAGTTCCCAGAGAGCAGGCATTTGATTTCTTTTATTCACCATTGTTTCCTGAACATCTAGTATTACCCAATATGTATTTAACAAATATTTGTAGAATTAGCAAAATATAGCATTTCATCAATGATCAGGGACCTAAGGAGACTAATTAGCTTATATAGTATATAGTATATAGTATATAGTATATAGTATATTTTATATCTAGTAATGATCAACATGAAGCAAAAACATTTTTAACTTATTTTATTAAATCTCCTTCACTTGTGCTCTAGAGCAAGAGTACAGCAAACAATAACATAGAAAATGTTAGCACTGAAGGAGTTCACACAAAAGGACCTGAATAAATCACCCTTTGATTTCTTTTACCTGTGCTTTTGGATTTCCAGCTCCTTATTTCCCGATGGCTGAGTGTGTATAAAAAGTTTAAACACTTACGTTTAAATCCCTTCTAAATAAATGATCTTGCCCTCTCCTTTGAGAGTTATGCTTAGTAGAGCCTAAAATTTGAGGGAATAGTAAACCTCTGAATTATTTGTTGTGACAGAAATATTATTCCATTGTAGGCTCTTTTTGACATGTTTAATATAATCTAAATTTAAAGCTACTCAAGATATTCAAAGAAAGAGACAAATAAATGTTACAATTCTTAATAACTAAGTATTAGAAACATCGGCTCTGAAATTCAGTAGACAATCTAGGAAAGCTAGCTTTCCCCTCCACATTGTTTAAAACGGTAGCGAGGGTATGATGGCTTCTCTTTTAGCTGAAAGCTCCAGGAGGTCATTCCCACCGCGTGTGAAGAGGGTTCCTGTTTAGAACACCAAAGCTGTAAATAGATCCACGAGACCCTATAGATGTGCTCTGAAAGCCGCTCAACAACATTTAACATAATGTGTCAAAATTTGAGGCAAGAATATGGTAGGCCTGTGGCAGCCAGTTATACATATTTTACCATTTATCTTTCTGAAAACTGTGGCACAAATAATAAAATAGGGGGGAAATCCTCACAAATCCCAAACATTGAACTTGTAGTAAGAGACTAGAATCCTCAAATTTCATGCAAGCTTGGACATATACAACTATACTGAATTGAAAAGCATCCCTGAAAAATTCATGTTCACTCAGAGCTTGCGTGTGTAATCTTATTTGAAAATTGACTCTCTGTAAATGTAATCAAGCTAAAATGAGGGCATCCTGGTTTAGGGTAGGCCTAGCCTAATGACTTGACATCCTAATAAGAGAGAAGTTAGATACAAACACATATAGATGAAGGACAGCCATGTGGAAATGAAGGCAGAGACTGAAGTTATGCAGCCACAAACCAAGGAAGGCCAAGGATTGCCATCAACCCCCAGAAACTATACGGGTAAGGGAGGAAGGATCCTCTTCTGCATTCATTGAAGGAAGCATCTCATATCTATGGGGAAAAATAACCCTCTCCTCTGCCGATGTTAAGATTTTAACACACCCAAAACAGGCTTTGTGGGACTTCTGAGAAAATTACTTCAGTTTTCTGTTAAATGCCAAAATAATTTTAAAAATTGCCACATGATGACTTGTAGGGTAAAGAAACTCACTGTTTAGTACTTGGGGGTTTGTCAAAAGCTATCTTTCAGAGTTAAGTTCTTGTCTGTGACCAGCTGAAGAAGGTGTATGATTTATTTTAAGAAACGAAAACACTATAACAACAAAACCCTCAGCAACATAAAAATTCACACACTCTGATTCTGTTATTACATAGGCTAATTTATAATTCTTTCTCATCTGAAATCTGGTATGGCAGAGTCAATAGATTCATTCAGATCTAAACTTTTATCTTTTCATTATGGCACATTCTCTAATTGAACACTGCTTACATTTTGTTTTGGGAATGTGAGAATACTCCAGGATATCTTTTTATTAAAGGGTGCTACAGTGGTAATACTACATAATTGTCTTTGGATAGTATGACAAATAGCTCTATAGAAGACATTAAAAATTGGCCTTACTGTCTACTAAATACTAAGGAAAATCATGTCAATACTCTATTATTTGAGCTAAAAGTATATATCTACCTATACTCGTTCGATTTTATATGTGGAGTTATAGGAAACAATAGAAATACAAAAAGTAATAAATTCAAGCCTATATTGATTTTTGGTTAACTTGTATTTATCTAGAATGGTATTTAACATTAGTGAGACAAGGATTAAACTCAACTTCTTTGGCATATTAAATGTATTACAATAGTAACTGAAGGCTCAGTTTACACATAATTAAACAATTTTACATTTTAAATGTGAGACATGTCAAATTAGTAGGACACTGTTTTTCATTAATGGCTCCTTAATGGCTCAACAGACTATATATTTTAGCTCTTAATTCATTTTTTTTGTGACCGAAAATTCACCATGCCATAGTGTAAAGTTACAGAGGACATCTCTAATTTGAAATGTCAGGCTTTCCTGAGGCTTCAAAATCCTACCTAAACTATCCCTTCAGGCTACCATTAAGATCAGTTGCAAATAAATCCATTTGGCATTCCTTTTGTAGCTTCTCAGTGTACTTTTCTGTGAAATACAAGAGTTTGAAAAATGATATCTGTTATAAAAACCTTGAATCTGATTGATTAGACAAATAAGATAAATGTATAATTTAACAAATAGTGTAAGGTTAAATAACAGTTCATTTCTGAGTCTACAAGTATATAAATATAAATATAAATGAGTAGTTTATTGATAAAGTGAAAGAGCATGGAAGAGTGGAAATAGCTCTAAATTTACAGAGCATTAAGAAAGATCTTCCCTTCTTCCTCTAACTAACCAGTTGTTCAGTCTACTCAATTCATTAAACTATCTGGGGTCCAATTTCTTCCTCTTTAAAATAAGTGATTAAATTTGACACAGTGTTTTCCAACTCCAACATACTATCATTAGGGCTGGAGGAATCAGTAAAACATGGTCCTGATATTTTAGGGAGAGAAAAGGGTTCACAGAGTACGTGACATGACCTTTAAAAGATCAGTGGAATTCAGGGCAAGAAAAGCAGGTGAAGAAGGCATCCAGAGGAGAGAATATTGTGAGCGATGGCTCTTGATCAGACAATTCTAGACAAGGTTAAAAGCACAATGATGGTGATGAGGATGATGATGAGGATAATGCAAATATTTTAGATTATAGCAATACATCACAGTGCGCCATCTGCCATTCCATTTTGAGAAAATCACCCCTCAGGCAATAACTGAACTTGTCAGATTTTAAAAAACGTACAATGCAGTTTTGCTCAAATAAAAATCATCTAAAATCAGAATACCTTTGCCCCAGCAATGGCAACAAAAGAGTATGTAGTCTTCATTAGTATGTTAATTTGTCCATCCCCATCAGACTAAACACAAGGCCTCATGCACAGGTTGACCCAATTAGCAACACTATACAGTTGGATCTTTTGAACTTTAAAGAGTACCTTCCCAAAAACTAGTGTGTGAAAAGAATGAAACCTGGAGGGATTTAATATTTCATGGGGAAATGGGATTCCAAGCATAAGCACAGGAAAGGGTTGCTTTCAATACTGTTTTAAATCATTAAAATGAATTTTAGTAACATTACATACAGATAACATTAATGCCATATTATACATTTTAAATTGTTACTATTGAAACCTTCATTTTGAGTTCCCTCTCATTTTCTATTTTTTTGTTTGTTTGTTTGCAACTGTTTAATAGATTTTTTAAAAAAATACCTTCCTCTCCCCATAGCAGGTTTGAGATGGGGTCAATGGGAAAGAGGAGTTTCAGCACCTGCTTGCCAGGATCTCCAGGTCCCTGACCTATTGCACATCCGGGCTCCGGTCCTACCGACCTCCACTGCAGGACTGCAGCTCCTTGCCCTGCTGCTCGCCCGCCAGGACTACTGAACTGGCAAACACACACACGCGCGCACACACACAATTCTGATCACGGTGCATTTCTCAGGATTCCCCTTCTCCAAAATTTAAATTATTATATCTCTATGTCTTATCTATCCATCATCTTCTACTTTATTGTATATAAGTAGTACGTTGAAAGCACACGTTTCTACATTTTTTCCCAATTTCTCATATCATTCTGCATAATTCCCATATGCTAAGTCCTGCCATGTTCTCAGAGATGCACGGTGATTAAGGTTGTCAGATTTAGAAAAGAAAATTACAGAATGACAAGTTAAATTTCAAATAAACAATAAAAGTATTTTAGATAAGTATGTCCCTTCTTTCCTCCACAGTCCTTCCTCTGACCCCAAGCATCAAGACTATAACACTCTGTTAGGTTTTATCTACTTGTTTCCCTTTCCCTCACACAGTATTCTCTTTTTCTAATTATGTCTAGCAATTCGCATCACCTGAGTTTATACTCTTATCGATATCTAGGCAGAAGAAATTTTGCACCTATTCTCCCAAATATTTGCATGTTGAGAACTAGTATTTCGAAACTGTTATCTTATTTGGGTAACTATAATTTTTCTTGACTTAGTCAATATATAAAAATAAAAGGTCATAAATATTTATATAAAATTATTATCAGTAAATAATCACTAGGATACATATTGAGTTTGCAAATGTTATTCACTTTATTTACATTAAAATTTCTAAATAAGCAACTCTGATTTTGCCAATCACTAAGGGACAGCTCTTGAAATTTTCTGGGTATTATAAAGGAAAGTTGGTTTAAGTCCAAAAAGTGAAAGAAAACCAATTTTTTTTGTGTATGTGAAAATCCAGGACCATTTCCAATACAAAACTTTAAGAAGCACTGAATTATTTATTGTATTTGGAAAATATTATGGGTGAACAGCTGAACAAATAAAACAGCATATTAAAATGGTAGTTATTGGTACCTAAAAGCGTAAAAGTGGTTTTTACAATGTTATGGGAGCTTTTTACCTTATTTTACAAACTGGTAATACTCTAATAAGAGTCATTCAGTCATTCTAATTTACAAAAATGAGGCAAGTTTAAATGGTAAGATATTGAACTGAGAGCAGAGACTTGCATTCTAATTTCTTATAAAAGCAAAAGCCAGAGATTTTCAACAGAGATAGTTAGAGAGCTTGGGCTGAAGAAAAGTATATGGAATAGATTTTCTTACTCTCTCCTTCTCTCTCTGCCCAAATTCTACCAATGTCGACAGATTTAACACTACCAATTATTTCAGAAATAAGGTCTGAAGGAATGAAGGCAGGCTGAATGAAGAAGGAAGAGAAGTCAGGAAAAGGAGAAAGAGAGGGAAAAGGAGGTTCAGTTTCAGCAAGCCAAAATAACATCTGTTTCAGCCCTTCTCTCATACTCAGCTGAAGGAGGTCCTGAAAATTGAAAGTATCAAAACAACCTTTTGTTGTTGATGTTTTCTAAACTAGTTTTCACCTCAAATTTTCTTCCTAAATCTAGTCTTCCCACATACAAGGAGGCCTTGACCATTTTAATTTATTACATGAATAAACAAAACAAAACAAAGTCTTCAAACTTGCACTGGTATTGAGAATACTTTTTCAAATGGGCATTTCTTAAATATTCATTGCATTTTATTCAACATTTGGTGGTGAGGTGAAGATCTCTAAGAAGAAAGAAAAAGCAGAAAGACCTCCAATGACAATGTTCTATCCATCCTCTATACCTCCAAAAATTCAACAATTAACTCAGTTAAAAAAGAAAGGGTTGATCATGTCAGCCCATTGGAAGAGCTATGTAGTGTGCCTCTGATTGTGGAGGATGGGTGGTTGGGAATCAGAGCACTCCTTCCAACAACACGAGGTCTGTCCGGAAGGTATCCAGCCATGCAATATGAAAAATAGAGACATTTATTGAAGAAAATACAAGATACAAGAAACATGGTACATAGGACAATGAGGCCTCAGTTCCCTTCCAACCTCACACAGTTCTCCCAGTTGCCATCAGCTGCCTTGTCATATTTTCCTAAATCTCATTAATGGTCTGAACTCTCTTCCATTTTAAAGGTGATTTAAGTTTTGGGAAAAGCCAGAAGTCACAGGGCACCAAATCTGGGCTGTAGGAGGGCTGTGTCACCTGGGTGATTCAAAGTTTTACCAAAAACCTCTGCACGAGATGTGATGCATGAGTGGGCATGTTGTTGTGATGAAGCTGATAATCACCAGTTGCCCATTGCTGAATCATCTGAATAAGTTCTACAGAGGAATGTTCAAACTTAATGCAAAGTTTGATGCAGACTCATTGCTCCACTTGCTCAGTCATTTTGAATGCGATGGACACATAATACACATGCTCACTCAACAGCGACTACTGACCCACTGACTAGTACAGTGAAGTTGTCATTGTTCACGCATGCGCATTCCAGTCCACTCGCGTTGGCTGCCAGGTTACACTGATGTTGCAAACACCATTCTCATTATATTAGGTATGGCTGGAATTTTTCTGGACAGACCTTGTATGTACTCTTTCCCTGCGTGATCTTATAAATATAATTTTCTCCATCATACATTTCTAGTGATGTTTAGTGCCTCTAATAGACTGACATCTGTCCTACTCTTTGTCAGTCAAGGGAAGGCAATACTGTCAGCCCTATTCACAACATTATTGTTCTTACAGTGGAGGCCTCAGGAAGTAAATTGAAAACTATTAAAATCCTAATTGAGTCAAAATTCGCAAACTTGGGTTGATGAGATATACCAGGTGTTTATCTGTATTATCTCTCGGTGCTAAGGTCTGAAAATGATTGCAGACTGTATGTATTCTTTTTGTCACTAGGTTATGCTTTTGAAGAAGGCTTTGTTGATAATAACAGTGATTCTTTATAAAAAATGGTTGCAAAATAATGGAAGTATAGTAAATGATAGCTAATATTTATGTCAATATTTCTAGTACCTAGAACACTACCTGAATTAGTACTAAATATTTGATAAATGGGTGAAAATAAATTACCTTAAAGTTGGCAGTGATTTCTTTCCTATTTGGGAATTGTACTGTTTCTTTCAAATTTAAATATCTATGTTGGAATGTAATGTTAAACTAAAATTACATCATAAACATGATAAACATGAAGCATGTCTGGGGTCTATAAACTGTTAAATAAATTGAATATATTTGGTATTTAGGTTCTTTCAACTTACAAAAGGGTTTTGAACCAATTGATATAAGTTGAAATGTAATTGCCAACTTACTTCCTTCTTATCAAATTATAAATAGAATATTATAAATAAATATCAAAATAGAAGACAGCTTAGGTGGGCACACGATTAAATTTGCCTTGTTTTTACAAAATCTCCTTCTGTTCTTTTTGACTATTGAACAATGATACCTAAATACAGAGATTCAGAGAGGGGTTAAAGGATGCATTTTAATTAATTACAGCTTTATGTCACAAGAAATACAAGTAAATTACTACTTTTAAGTGATATTTATTGAATATCTAAAATAAAGGATATTATTAATAAGCACCTACTTTGCTCTGGGAATCTTAGATAGGTATTCTATTTTCATTTACACAAAAACACAAAAAATAGGCATTATTATATACATTCAGCTGAAAAGAAAACTAAATGGGGGTGAAGTGCTAGGTGAGCACTGGGATAAAAAGGAAACTCAGGTCCTGTCTTGAAGGTGGCTTCCACACAACTCCAGCCAATTGCTGCATTGAGGGACAGCATTCCTAGTTTTACTATCACTTTTGATTTTTCAAGAAAAGTCAGCAATTGGATTTTCATGCATCACTTTCCAAATCAACATTGAATAGTTGAGGCTAACATAATTGAAGGTCCTTACCCAGTTCACCACATTCCAGCTGTACAACTTTGCTTCCTGTAACACTGTGCTGATTCTATGGCTTCCTTTGCTTGATATTTGTTTCCTGTGCTGTCTCTCTAATCTTCTCTGACACAGGTGAAACCATCAGAAACCATCAGGTTTTTGCAACATTAGCTCAGTAAAGGAAACCCAAGTCTCTATATTAATTAGATATTGCTACAATAATGCTACCTAATGAACAACTCCAAAATATTAGTGTCACGCAACAAATACACATGTATTTATTGCTCATGAGTTTGTGGATCAGCTGGTACACGTATGCTGGAGGCTGTAATACTTCAGGCAGCTCTGCTTTCGTGTTGCCTGTTAGCTGGATGTCCCTCCTGAATGTGTGTATCACCATCCTTTGGTAGGTTAGCCAAGGCAAGTTTGCTTTACATGATGGCTGGCAGAAGCCCAAGAGGAAACATGGAAAACTGTAAGGTTTTTTAAAAGCTAGACTTGAGATTGGTAAATTATGGTTTCAATCATCATTGGTAAAAAAAGAGAGAAGAAAAAAAAAAAAACAGGCTAGATCCCAAATCAGGGAATGAGACAGTCTTTCTTTCCATGACAGGTCACAGGAAGAGGGTAGATGCAGAGAAGGAAGAAGACTAGAATACTGGGGTCCAGTCGTTCGATCTACGATAGTTCCTTGTCTTGATTCTGGAGGCAGTTCACTGATTTTATCAAAAATGTGTCACGGTGATGCCTGGGAGTATTTTCTTGATCCTCTGGAGTTTTTCTTTTTTTCTATTTGACAAGGACCCAGTACCCTGTACTGCAGCAATGTATCGTTAATATTCCCAGTTCTCAGTAACACTCTGTAATCTTGTCGTTCTTATTTTATACTCTTTCAAATAAAACTGATTTAATTTCCTGCTTTATTTTTATACAATACTGCTTACTTATAATATGTGCTTCCTTTAAAAGGCATGACATACTAAGAAGCCATTAAAAGCCATTAAATTATCCTGCTGAATTAAATATAGAAACATACAGCAAAGAAATAGGAACTAACATTGTACCATCACAGAAAAGTATGTGTGTACACTTTAATCTCAGCTGTACGGTAGTATGAATTCAGTGGAATTTCAAACTTTAATTATTATTCACAGCACATGATTTTTGTATTTGTAAAAAATTGTTCCACTATTTTATTTAGATTAAGTAAAATTAAGGCGCATATACAAACCTTTTTTAAAAGCATAAATATAACAAAACAACATTATGTATCTAAAACTTTAACAATGGCTTTACTATTTGACTTATAAGTTTTACTCCAAATAAATTATGATAGGAAAATGGTTAGATTTGGGCTTATTTATTTATTTTTAAGAATGTTCATTGTATTTTTTATTATAGTAAACACAGAAAACATCTGAAATTCAACAAGTCAGAAATATTAATGTGAATTTTATCATATTCATACAATGAAATATTTGGTTTCTTTGAAAAGAATGTCCTTGAGAATGTTAAATAGGTAATGGACATAATCTAATTTGAAGGAGGAAAATACATTTTCAAAATTATATTCAATATTTTTAGGCTTTTATGGGGGTCGCAAATTATATTAATATTCTCATAAAAGCTAGAAACTATTCAGGACAAAATGACATGCAATTTTTGGGCTGTGTGAAATTCTGGCAGCCATTTTTTGGATGCTGGGTAAAGGAAGCCTGATATATATACCATTATGATTTCCTCAAAAACAATCTGTATCTATTTTTTATAAAATTGTACACACATATAAAATTGTTCAGGAATTACAGCAGCAAAGTGGGCAAAAACTTTACCAACAACTTCCTATACATTACAAACTCAGAGAAATACTGAATAATACCAAGTCCACATGCACATATGCACACAGACACATACAAAAGCTACAGTAGAGAATACCATTGAATTGAAGAAAAAGGACATCTACAAGTATAGAGACAAAGGGAGAAGCCAAAATCCAAAAAAGGAATGGCCACTGATGTTTAATGATGGTCAAAGTTTTAGAGGAGGATCTCAACTCTAGCCCTGGGTTTTTAACAGTCTTGCAGGTGGAAGATGTGACCCCTATGCAAAGGAGGTCTTCCATGGCCAAGGAATTTGATGGAGTTGTATTTATTTTATTATGTTTGTTTTAAATAATAAAGCAATATAATCTTTTTTGGCCTGGTCTCCCAGGACTCAGAGGTTTGGAGTGTTCTTGACTAGGGACAAAAATGTAGGTAAGGGAGTGGACTTTGTTCTAAAAGAATAGGTGCCAGAGCCTGAAGGTATACATTGTCAATAACAGATTTTTAACTGTGCCTAAGTATGGTACAGAGACTTTAGAGTTGATGTATCTAATTTTACATAATTTCTACACTTGTCTAGAATACTTTTTACTCCTGTATTCCCCCAAATAAATCAAATATCCACAGATATTTATTGGTTAGGGATTCTTGACCTAAAAACAAAAAATCTTACCACTTACAAAAACAAATGCTGTTGTTTTCTCATGGAAATATTTTAAGCATGGTCACAATTTTATCCATGCAATTTTCAGTATTTTCCAGTTAAAAGTAAGAGTAAGATCACTGCAAAAATATAGCTTCCACCATGCATCTAGTACGGCTGAGCAATAACACAGGAGTGAGTACCTCCCCTTGCCCAAAGCCAATCCTTAGAGAGAAACTTGAATAAGCAAATCCTGTACAAGCATCAGAGGTGGACAGAGGGTGGCTGAATGGGTCATGGCAGAGAGCTCTCTGAGATTGCCCTAACTGCTGACTATATTCAGTGCGTTCTAGTTCAGTGAAAAACTGTGATAAAAGTAAACAGAGTCAAAATCTAGTCAAGATGCCACTGACAAGCAATCAGCATGACAAAATTTGAAAAAATTATGTACCTAATAACAAGGCTGAGTTATAAAACAAGGCAGCTGGTACTATGTAACTTTTAGAGCAAAATGCCAACTGATTAATATAGGTGTGTTAACCATTGTGATTTAGAAATGTTAGGTTGTTATAGAAATATGAGAAATAATAGAAAGACATTCATAAGTAACAAGGATGATTTCCATATGTGTTTTAGAATTAGTCTCTTCATTTTACAGCCATTATAACATCACGGATTCTGGAGTCAAACTGACTGATGTTTAAATTCATTGCCTACCTTTTATGGGCAGTGTAACTTTGGACAAGTTACTTAACTTATTTGATTCTCAGTTTCCTTATCTACAAATGAAAGTAACCATCTTCTTTGTCCTAGGGTAGTGTCAGGGCTTCACGCAGTGTTGGACATGATAATCATTCAGTAATGTGAGCTACTTCAAGTGAGTTCTCTGAACTTTCTTTAGAGGTATCACATTATTCTGCTCCCAGTCATTGCTAAAATGGTCCCTATTCCTCTTGAGTGTAACCACATTCATTTTCAGGATGTCTGATGTGAGTAGGATGAAATTCAGGAGATAGGAGGCCATCATGGCACACACTTCTCAATTCCAAAAGACAATGATATCTAGCATTCATTGGGGAAGCAATTAATGGAAGACAATATTGTGCTTAATATACATTAGATTAATTCTTATAACATGATCATTATTTTTTCCCTTTTGACAGATGATTAAAAAAGAGAGGAATTCATTGAAACTAGTAACCAGCAGAGCGAGATTTCAAACTGAGATCTCTCAGATTCTAAATCACGCTGCTTACTTCCAATGGTATCTCTGTTATGAATTGATTTGAGTGTCCCTCAAATACACATGTTGAAGGTCTAACCTGAAGTACCTAAGAATGTGAGTTTCTTTTGAAATAGGGTCATCACAGATATAATTAGTTAAGATGAGGTCATAGTACAATAGGATGGGCCCACCATTCAACACGAATAATATCCTTATAAAAAGGGAAAATTTGGAACTGAAATTTGTACAGGGCCAAGGCCATGTGAAATTGAAAGTGGAAATAGGGGGGATGGAGCAGAAGCCAAGGAATGTCAGCACCTGCCAGCAAACCTGCCAGCAAACCGCTCAGAGAGAGACATGGAACAGTTTCACCCTCACAGCTCTCAGAAGAAACCAACTCTGCCAACATCTTGATTTTGAACTTCTAACCTGTAGAATTGTAAGAACATATATATCTACTGTTAAAACCTCCCTGTTTGTAGTACTTTGTTGTGTCAGACCTAGGAAACCAACACAGTCTCTTTCAAACTACACAGATCTCCTCTTCTTTCCCTTTTATTAGTATTTTCTGCATATTGATTCTTACTAATATTTAGATAGAATATCAAATCATTTTGATTATTTTTTAATCCTTCCAAAGACTAATTTAACTTATTAGAAAAATGGTCAGGCACTTTGAACAGTATTGCAGACTAGGTTGACCAAAACAATTTTATCTACAGACATAGAGGAATGCATGATAAAATAAACCAAAAAAATGTTTATATTAGACATCTAAATTCGAAAGAAGGCAAATTAGACAGAACTGAAGAGAAATTAAATAAACTAAAAATAGGACTATAAGAATTATCCCCAAATGAGTTCAAGGATTTAAAATAACAGAAGCGAATGCATGAAAGGTAAGCTAAGAAATTATAATATACATGTACAATAGTAATTCTCTAAGAAAAGAATAGAGAGAATAGGGGAAGGAGAGGCAATATTCAAAGTGCAAGTTAATAAGAAATTATTTAAAACTGAAGAAACACATGAATCCTGAAGCAGTGCAATGAATATTAAATGATTAAAAAATTAACCCATACTTCAAAGTTTCATTTAAAAATTTGTACTAAATATAAAATACAAACCCCCTAAAATTTCTAAAAAATCATGACTACTATATTGACAACAGTTTAATGATCAACTATAGTAGAGGAAAGAAGATGCTGAAAGCACTCATTTAATGTGTTGAGATAAAATAACTGTCACTCTAGAACTGTACATCCAGTTAGGATGTCAATTAAGAGTGAGGTCAAAATAGACATTTTCAAAGGAAGAGAGAACTTAGCACTCACAGGTCTTATGGAAAGAAGTACTAATAGAAGTATTTTAAGAAAATAAAATTTAACTAAGAAAGTATAGGACAGTATAAAATATAATAAAGAGCAAATAAAGTAGTGACTATATTAACTATAAAGAACATTAGCGATAATGACTAAGTTTGTGGGCTTAAATTCAAAATGTAGACATGAAAGTTATCAGGGACAGTTAATACTTTTAAAATTCTAAGGTCTTTGTATTTATTAGCATTAAACATGGTTAAAGTATTTGTTAAGGCAAGTATTAAACCATTACATCTAAAACAAGCTTTCATTACTTAAACAAATAGATATCAAACTGTTACTGAGAGTGATAACTATATTGTTATTATTTTTCTATACTAAGTTGAAGAAAAAGGCACAGAGGACTGAAAAATGGGACAAAAGGTGAAATCATCACGGGTGTAGACATGTGTGATAGTTAAAAGAAAAAGAAATAAGGTAAGAGTTCTGGTTTCAGTCTTATCAAACTAAGCAAAGGAGTATAATGAAAACTTAACTAATAAAAAAGAATGGGAAATAATTTAAAAGAAACAAAGAAAACACAGTATAGAAAAACACACAAAATAAGGGAATATATCCAAATATTCATTTAGAAAAAAGCAGGTCGATGAAACTTCACTGTTTAGAGATTTTCCAATTGAATTTTCTAAAGCTATAATATGTTTACAAGAGACATGCCTAAACATAAAGTTTCCTTTGGTAAGACTGAAATTAAACATATACGAAGAATGTTACCATAGTCAGTCAGCGGTAGTGCCAAGGAGCCTCTCCTATTGGCCAAGGTGGTAGCAGAGGGAGGTTCTTACACAGGGCATTCCAAAATCTAGAAATATGAATGGATAGGGCCTGAGCATGCCACAAGCTAGAAAGATGTACAGATAGGGCCCCAAGCATGTCAAAAGCTAGATAGATTATTGGACAGAAATAAACAGCTCTCCCTTCCCTATCCCTATAAGAACTGCAGTCTTGGGCAGGAAGATGAGATGGTCTTTGAGAGGGTATTCCACAATTCTGCCAGGTCATGCAGGGCTGAATAAAACCTCTTTCCTTTTGCACCAGCAGCTGCAGTCACGAGTTTGGTTTTCATTGTGGCAGTCGAACCTCTGTTTTGTTCACTTACAAAAGACATAACAAGTCATACCAACTTTAAGAAAGGTTGTATAATGATATTACAATAAGGAAATGTTGATTTTAAGTAAAATATATTTATTTATAAAGTGGGTTATTATTAGTATGTAAACTATGAAATGGTGGAGGTTTTTCTGCTATATTGATCAATATATTCTAAGCCTCTAGGATCGTACCTGGAACATAAGTGCTCAGAAATGTTGGTTGAGTAAATATTGCATGAATACTAATAGAAAAAGTTATCAAGGAGTTAGTATGATTCTGAATCTATGTGTAATTAACAATTTCAAAATATAACAGAGCACACCTTATATTAATATTACATGAATACGACTGAGTATGTGCACACATACACACACAATTTTAGAAAAAGAAAAAAATGAAGCCAGCAATTTGCAAGGAACTGTAAACCTTGCAAAAATTCCTTACTGCCATCTGCCAGACTATGCCACCTGTTTGAGCTAGACAATGTGACTGCTAAATTACAGGTACTGTGGCTCATAACCCTGTTGTGTAATATCAAGTTTGTGTTCTTGTCTTGGTTTATTTAATAATGGCATGAGGTGCACAGATAAATCAGTCATCTTGTTTAGCTGAGTCCCTGATGCTAAAAGGACAAGGTGATCTTCAAATTCTGTTTTCATTGTGATTATGTTGCTGTCTCCTCCACATTCTTCAATAGCATCTGGTGAGCATGCAATGTGAATTGTCAATTCCACTCTAGCTCTAAAATTGGTCCAGGTTCAGCAGAGAGGGTGGGAGCAGCTGGTAAACAATACAATATCCCACAGGCTTCACTAGCTAAATATACTTCAACGAGATGCCTGACTCATTTTTTCCTCATCCTGTTCTCTTACCCAGTAATGCCACAAAATTTGGCAAAGGTTTTTAGACAGAAAGTTAGGTTTGTAGTGTTTGAGGGGTGTATAAGATTCAAAATCCAAAAGAAATAACACAACTCTGAAAAATAAGACTAAATAAGACTAATAAGACTAAAACTCCGAACTCTTATTTCTTTTCTTATGACTATCACATGTGGCTATAACCACGATGAAGTCACCTTTTGTCCCATTTTTCAGTGTTCTTTGCCTTTTCTTCCACACAGTATAGAGAAATAATACCAATGTAATTTCTTCTCACTAACAGTTTTATATCCATTTGTTTAATTGAAGAATCATCTAAGCCACTAAGATTTAGGCATTAAAAACATGTAGTTACCATCATCACTCTATCAAGTTTACAGTTAAAAACGGGGTTAAATATGTATTTGGGCAAGATCAGATCTGCTTTGCCATCACAGAGTGTTCCACTTTGTTTGCATCTTGTCATTGCAAGTCACAGGCTGGATTCTTGCCGAGGTAGACACCTACTTAACCTTTTGGAATGAGCTCTGAATCCTCATTAACTTTTGTAAGGGTTTCTTTTGTGTTTTTGTTTAAAACAGTCTTTTATTTCTTTAACAGCTTTATTTTCCTACCTAAGGGTCAAGTCCATACCATATACTTGTTAGAGTAAATTATTTGAACATAGTTCTGATACCAATCTTAAAGGTTAAATGGAAAGGACTATTAGATTATGCCAAAGTGAGAAAGAATAATGAAAATATAGTTGTTAATATTGATGTAATGTGGTAGGAAGATAAAAACCACTCCAACTATGCAATATTTTCCAATAGAAAATCATTTCATTTCATTATCTAAGGTAATGTCCAGAATGTCTGCAAAGGAGTTTAGTGGTTAATTTACCCCAGAAAACTGAAATGAACTGTGTGATCCTTCAAGATAGAGAGTACCTTTGGCTCAACAGTGAGAATAAAAGCCAGCAATTCTCTCAAGGAGAGACACATTCCTATCACATGTTTATGTGCTTTGGTGAAATTAACAGATCCTTAAGGGATGACTTAATTAATTAGAAACTCTATTTTGAGAACAACATCCACTAGCAGAAGAATAGATCCTCAAGGCAACATAATGGATAGAAAAGCAAGGATAATTTTTACCATGGAGTCAACTTTGTAGATAGGTAAGAATATTTCTGATGTTTGGTTATCTAGTTTTCAGAACTATTGAGAGGTCTGGAAGGACATATCTATTACTTATGCAAAAAACAAAGTAACACAGTTGATGAAGCAACAAAAATGGTCTCACCTCTTTGAAACAAAATGTGCTAATATGCTCATTAAAACCAAAACTCTATCTCCTTGGGTTACCACCTAAATCATGGCAGGGAGTGGATGACCAAATTGGGATTAGAAGAATAGAATCCACCTATTGGGTTCTGGAATGTGGAAAATCAGCTCCAGGGCTGAATCTTGAGTAGAATTTGAATTATTGAGATGGGTACTGGACTTAGCGGGGTGATCACTTTGTAAGATATATGAATGGCTCATCGCTATGTTGTATAGCTGAAACTGATATATTACTGTTGTGTGTCAACAGTAATTGCAACAGAAATTTAAAAATAAAATTAAATTTATTCCTTTATTCCACAGTAAAATAAACATTAGAAATGTGTATATTTAATGTTTGAGAATGGCCTCAGGGTGGGAAAAAGGGTGAACAATATTACTATGGACTGAGGCTGTTAAATGTTGGGGTCCTTGAAAGCAGATGCTAGGACAGAGACTGGGGTGCAAGATGTTTTTTCGGATTCAGCACCTGTGAAAAGCGGAGTAAGAAGCAGAATAAAAGGCAGGATTAGTTAACAAAGGAGGCATGTTGAGAACGAAGCCTCAGGCAGGGAACTCTGGATTGAATACTACCTGCAAAAGCTGTGTTGCAATGAGTGGAAGTGGCCATTTTGCCCCCCTCAGTCAGCAGGTGCTGGAAGGGTAAGAGGGAAGGCAAGGTGCCCCTCTGGCTAAGGTAGGTCTTGAATGGCAGCAGCAGCCGGCTTCTCAGCACTTTCCTCAGGGCTGCACAGAACCTGGGCTGCAGGTCTCCTTGTCTGCCAGAGGGGCCTAAAGAGAAATGTCCTCTAAGGGATTCTTGTGCCATGAATGTCCAAGAAAACATCAGGATAACGATGGCAAAGGACCCAGTTTGTGCTGTTTTACATTTGATGGCTATTTATATAGCTGGTTCTTTCCCCTATCAGAAATGATTAAGCCAAAAGAGTTCTCTTCAGTGTAATTAGGATTCATTAAAAACACTTGCAGATTATAAAGATTGTTAACTATGATCCTCGTTTATTTTGGTTCAGAGATGTGCATTTTTGCACATCAGCAACGCTGATGTGAGTGATATGCTACCTGGCCCTTTGAGAAAAATGTCCCTAAAGCATCGGTAAAATAGTCCTGTGCTTCAGAGTCTGAAAAAGAGGTCATTATCTGGGAAAGGGCAGAAAAAAGTAAAAGAAACCCACCACATGCAGAGCACAAAAGGAAAAACAAAACAAAAAACTAAAAAGAGTGGTCATAAGGCAAGTACTAGAAAGAAGCAGGTTGCAGGTTTCTGGGGCAGATATGGAAAGAAAAAAACTGTTCTTTGCCAAATGTTCCAGAGTAGATGATGTTTGGGAGAAGAGAGCAGATATTCTAAAACACAAGTAATGAGCCAAGTAATATATTTATTATATTGGGAAATGACAATTGCATATAGAGATGGAAGGGAAATATGAGATTTCAAAGTATCAAAGTTCCCCAAGTGTCTTTCGCTGACAAAATAAGCCTCAGGATTTTCCATTACACCTGGATCAGCACAATAAATGTCTATTTAAACCTAGCTTATAACCAAATTCTTATAAATCTTTTATCAAAATATAGAAGAGTATAGCTCTGGAACCAAGAGAAAGTATTAAAGACTACTTGTTATCCTTCTTTCAGCATCTTTAAAATTTTTTATTCATTATTAAAGAGATAGTTCTCTATTATCAAACATTAGATCTCTCCATATATACCTTGTGAATATATTTGACACATTTACGTAGAGCAATGAATAATTTAGTAAACTGAGGCCACTTGAGACTAAGCAACATTCATATGTGAAATGCCTAAGAATTTTTATGGATTATTTAGTTTAAACCCAGAAACAGTGAAAAATGTATTAACAACAAAAAATAGAGATGTGTGAATATTTAATATTTACTTTATTTTACCATATTTAGCATAAGTCTACATATTTTTATATAACATCACACACAAAACATTTAAAATGCTTGAAATAATGCAGAACATTCACTTTAAATAAAATATATTTACCTACTTCCCTAATTTCAAACTAGTCATTCATATATTAGAATGAAGGGGAAGGAAGTAAGAAGATACCTAGTAACATGTTTAGGTTTGATATGATCTTGATTCTTTTGTTAAATCATAAAACAAACAATTATGATCCTAGAAAAAATTAATAATTGGTCATATTGACATGATTTTGATGAGCTCATTTTTATTAAGTATAGTTGCCTGCTCTGTTACCTACAGACTTCGCAAATTAAAAACATCTGTATCTGGTCCCGGCCAGGTGGGTCAGTTGGTGGGAGTAGGAGCGTCATCCAATACACCACATGGTTGCAGGTTCTATGTCTGGTTGGGGCATATGTGGGCAACCAATCAATGTCTCTCTCTCTCTCTCTCTCTCTCTCAAATCAATAAACATATCCTTCAGTGAGGGTTAAAACAAAAACTGTATCTGAAAGTCACAGATCTAATGCAGTGACAGGTCTGTTCAGTGACTCACGCTTATCTGGGTTAACAGCATATCTGCATTGGTCTGATTCACTGGTAAATTAAAGTGACTGGTGTTCTAGAAGCACCGAGCCCTCTCTGCGGTAGATCAAACACTGGTACCCTCATGCACTTCTGCTCCATCAATGACCCCTTCCATCAGCAAGAGTCAATTTGTGTTTGCAAAGCCCCTTGCAGGGAGCCTATATTAGCCACTCCCATAATATTAATATCTTTCTCTCTTTCCTTCTCTTCTAGGTAAAAAGGCCAGAAACTGATAGAGCAAGAAGAGTAGCAAACTGTATTAGCAGTATGGTGTTGGAAATGTCATAAAGTAGTATTCAGGAGTACATTGACTATAATAATATGGCAATATACAGAAACAAAGCGCCTACATTCTATTCTATTCTATTCTATTCTATTCCATTCTGTTGTATCATATTATAATATATTATATTATAATACATAAGAGGCATAATACTTAAAATATAACATTGGGAATTCCATGAGTCTCTTGGAGTTTTTGAGCTGGAAAGAGGACATAGATGATTATCTAACCTCAATGTGCATACTTGACAAATTAGAAAACAGACTCAGAGAAAATATTAATATCCATAGATTACTTGGATCAGACACTGTGTTGATTTTATATATACTCTTTTATGCAATTTTCTCAAAATTATCCTAAGATAATTGTTATTTTCATAAGAGAATTACTTCTGCATTTTATAGATGTGCAAGGAACTCTCGATAAAACTTATTCAATTATTAGCTGCAGAGATTACAATCGATTCTGTCTTACCCTGAAACTCACTTTTTCTGCTTTATGTCAGGTTGTATAAAGGGGGCAAGAAAGATTTTAACTGAGTCAAGGGGAGACAGACAAGGTAGTGATTCATTTATGTTAGCTTTAATTAAGAGAGTGAGTTACAGTGATAAACCCAATGGCTTCCAGGGCCAGGCCCGAGACCTAAACATGTGAAGGAACAATTATTATTGCAGTACATTGTATATATCTCAGCTTACCTAAAGGAATTCCTATTCAATTTTTTAAAATTGGACTGGCCCAGTACAACATATCTGCCAGAGGGTTACCAATTTACAAGTTCCGAAAGAAAGCAAAAGTAACACATCTGCAAAACTAAGTCTGGAAAACATTCTAGGCTTGAGATAGAGGCAATGGGGTATGTAGGAAGACACAAAAAAAGAGATAAATAATAAGAGTAAAAAGCCAAAGGACTGGCTGGTTTAACCATCTCCAACAGCTACTGATGTGTAGGGAGGGCAGTGAAAGAAAAAGGGACTGAAAAAGAAAAGTTTTGGTAGTAGTCCATAAATGCCAGTCTGAGTATTTGAATTTTAGCAGAATAAGAAAGGAACACGCTTAGCAATAAGCCAAAGACACCCTTACTTTTTGCTAAGTATGCCTTCTGTATATAAGGGGGACCCCAGAAACCTGGGATTTGTGTATTTATTCTTACATGGTAAAACTTCAGTCACCTTCAATGTACTCTCCATTTGATGCAATACCTGTATCGAGATCTTTTTTCCACTGCTCAAAACAGTTTTTGAACTCATTGATTTTGATGCCTTGTATTGCTTCTGCTGTTTTTTATTTTACCTCTTCCACATCAGCAAAACATATCCTTTTGAGGAAATTTTTTTATCCGGATAAACAAACATAAAAATTGCTTGGGGCAAGATCAGGTGAATAGGAAGGATGGGGCATATGGGCCATGCCATTTTTGGTAAAAAAACTGCTGAGTACTCACTGTGTTGTGGACAGGTGCACTCCTAAATCACCCATCATGAAATGGGCAAACACCTTGAAAGGGTCTTCGAAGTAATTTACTGAAACAGAATGCAGTCTCTCACAACAATGCCAGCTTGTGCAGTGAAATAGATGGGTTCTTAGAATGCTCAGAGAAGGAAGCCTATACTACAAGGGATTGGCCCTTCAAAGACAATTCCCTTTTTGAGGGGTACCCCCTTATATTATATCTTCATAATGTTAAAGGGGGATCCAAATAGATTTCTGGGGAATGGGGAGGCAACCCCAGTGGCAACATGAAAGAACCTACCTTCCCTGAAGTGGGGGAAGGGAAGGGGAGTGACAAACACAGCACTATTGAAACTGCAGCCGGTGCGTGCTAGTTTTTCGTACCTCTTGGTAAGGATAAACAAACTAGAGCAGCTCATGATGCTGCAGGAGGAAGGTGCACAGAATAGGCAGGGGCTGAAAAGTTCCCAAGTGTATCCTGGAGGTTAACATGGCAGCAAGGGGTGGGGCAGAAACGCTGTGCAGGCCGACGAGGGTGATGAACACTAGTCTGTTTGGCTGGGAGTTTGGACACTTCTGCTGTTAATGGGATTTTGGGCCCAGACTTTTAAACAGATGGCCTGTGGTTACCCAAACCTTTTTCCTTCCCCTCACTCACCAGGTCAAGGGGCCCAAGCACTGATAGGACCAGTTGGTACTGGGGATCACTCTCCCCTTTTTCCTTTCTGCTGCCCATTGCTTGTCTAGTTGGGAGCTGGCATCACCCAGGGCAAGTCCTGTGCATGCTGGGCTGCTCATCAAGTGTGGTGGCCCACCGGACACTGTGGCTCCATGCTGCATGGGTCCTGGACTGTGCCCCATCTCTTGGTGTGAGATCAGCGCATGGAATGCCATGTGGAGAGTTCACTGACCACAGGGGTATGAGTGGCCTCCAGCACCAGGGGCCTTGCAGACAAGAGTCACACCTGCACAACCAACAGCATAGTCTGTCAGCTGCTTCCCGCCCCAGAAGGAGAAAAAAAAGTATGGTGAGGGGATGGTGATGCTGATCCCACAAGTGCACGCTCCAAGGTGAGAGGGCCTAAAGCCAGAGACCCATGGGCATAGTAGCCTTGGGCTCCAGAAGGACAAATAAGAATGGAATGAGGTTTCTGGACACTGATTCTGGTACTAGGAGGGGGGCTGGGTTCTTTCTGTGTTGTATGGGAGAGATTGGCCTGGAGTTGGGGAGTACCAACTCCCCAAAATTGGTCAGCCTTTTAATAAGGAATTTTCCCTTCCGTTATCAGCCTTCGTGTTATGTTTGTGTTTGGGCAGCAAGTTGGCCGAATCCTACTTTGTTCAATAACAATAAGAGCCTTTATATTTTGCAGATTGGTTAATAGGGATTTATCAAAGATAAATAACTTTCAAGTGTCACTAGATAGAAAGTGGGGGAGCCAAAATTCAGGTTGTGCCTGTTCAATTTCAAAAAGAATACAAACATCACAATACCACATGGTTTTCTATATGAAATACTAGATCCAGATATCAGTATAAAGGATTTCTGCAACTGGTCAAGTGTTGAATGGAGAAATCCTTGGTTAAGATGGGACCAAAAAAGATATATTTGATTAAAAGTAAGCATAAATATAATAATCAACAATACAGTATGTAAATAGCATACTGTTATGTACTTATTATAAGTCTCTATTACTCTAAGTACTTTTTACATCTTAGTTAATTTTATCTTAAAAGAAACCTATGTAACAAGTACTATAACCAGCATCACTGTCATTTTACAGATAACTGAGACACTAAGGTCTATATAATTTGTTTAAAGTTATGCAGATAGAAATGGTGAAAGATAAAATTTTAAACTATAAAATTGAACCAATGTTGTATTAACCAAGAATAAAATATGTTGATTGTTTAAGGAAAATGTGAATAGAGTAAAGACCTTTGGACCCACTGGGTTTTTAAAGATGGTATATACTTATTTTTAGAGAGAGGGTAAGGGAAAGAGATGGAGAGGGGGAGAAACATCAATGCAAAGCAGAAACATTTATCTTGTACCCTGACCTACAGGAACTGAATACACAACCCAGGCAAGTGCCCTGACCGGGAATCTAACCAATGACCCAAGCTTTCACTTTGTGGGATGATGCCCAACCAACTTAGCCACACTGGTCAGTTTTCATTCAGTATAAATATGTCTTCAATAGATCATTTCAATTAGGGAGTAGAATAATAATGAGGTCAAATTTCTCTATTCAACGCTCACAGAGTTTTATCTTCACATTAAATTGTACTTTGAGTCTTACCCTCTAATCTCCATCAAGAACATTAAAAGTGAAGGAAAAATTGACTAGGAAAAGTTAGTGGAGCAAACTGAATCTATCAAATAAATCCAAGTGAAACCTCCCTGGAAAGAAAAGCATTAACAATGTGATCCTCAGATAATACACATGGCTTCATGTTCTCTACATATTCCACTACTCATGGACAGGACCTGGAGTTATGTGGTCCAGTTCCCTATTACTTTATGTACAAAATCAACTGTTGTCCTTCTCTGATCATTATGTAAATAATCATTATGTTAAAAATTGTATACTACATGTACAAAGAAGGCATTATCTCTTGTATAACTTTCTTCCTCTTTCAAAAGTTTTGGTACATAAAAGTTACAGAAATATTTATATGTGGAAATATTTAGTAATTTCATTTAACAAAAACAAGTAATTTGGGAAGAGATTTGTAGAATGTTGCATTTCTATAATTCTGATACAAATTTCAAAATTAGAGTTTCATCAACAGGAGGAAAAAACACTGCCATTAGCTAGAGACAACAAACTTACACTTAGAGAAAATAATAGATTACCACTTTCAAAACTACACCATATAAACAATGTTTTTCTCTAAGCAAAGATGAGCAGCCTTTTTTTAAAGGAACATATTTATTTTAATTTGCTTTAAATGACAATGGAAATTAAGAAGATCCTACCATAAGTGACAAACTACTGCAAGACATGAAATCTAAATAGCAACATGAATTTATATAGATCCAGTTTCAAGACCAGAATATGGAATATTATTTATAATAAGCAGGGAATGGGAAAAATTTGCTTAGTACACAAAAAGAAGGGAAAAAAAAAACCCAGTAAGTACAAAATGCTGAATGTATATAGACTGAATGCTGAATGAACGACAAAATCAATGAATTTATCTATGTTGCCTTGGAAAACAATTGGAGGAAGAAAATTGGTAAATTTCTAAATAGTTACATAAATTTGAGTAAATTTTCTATATTAACATGTTACAGTTCTTTTGGTTACCAGTAACAAAATGAGACTCTGGCCACCTTGAGCCAAACAGGAAATATATTAGAAAAAATTAGGGTGTATTTCAGAACACACAGAAAAGCTGCAGAAGCATGCCAAAGGAAAAGCAGGCACCTGGAAACCTCAGAAGTTCTCACTAGGGATGTTAGCAAAACATTCATTAGACAGCCATGCTACATTTGTCAGAGTTTCAAAATCTCCAAGCCTCTTTATCCCTCAAGTCTGAATTTTACCTTTGAGTTAGGTGTACATTTTTTGAGCAACCAATTTGGGCAGGAACTGTCATGTAGGAAGGAACTGGAAGTTGGCATCTAATCCCCTTTGAGGAGAAAAATTAGACAAGATTTTGAGCTGGAAATTCCTACAAGGAATGTAGTTATTTCAAAAATAAATTAAATTAAAGATTCATATGAAGATTATATTGGGTTTCAAATTGAAGAATGATCTATCTGCAATACTAAGAGAAAAAATGTGATCACATATTATAGCAAACTAATGATACTACTGTAAAAATGTAGATATGAAGTTGTTACCACTTTTTTCAACATCTTTACCCGAGATACTGACTATATTTTAAAATACACTTTTTAGTTTACATATTTATTTTGTATAAATTAGATTATATTCTAAAAATATAGAAAAATTCTGAAAATAATACAATACCTATTCTTACTACCTAAGTGTAACCCATATTTATGATGCAAAATATTATTTTTTCTATAGTTCTTTTAGATCTTATTTTTGAAGAATAAAAAAAATTCAAATCTACTTCAACCATGCATTTCTCCTTCCTCTCCAGAAGTAACAATTTTCCTGAAGTTGGTGTTTACTAATCCTATTAATTATTTTGAAGATTTCACACATACCCAGATTGTGTGTGTGTTTTAAACTTACATAAATGTTATCATACAGTATCTAACACCAATTGGTTTTTATTCTGAAATAACACATTTGTGAGGCTGGGTCATGTTAATACAGGTAATCTTAGTTCATTCATTTTAAACACTAGACATAATTCCATTGTATGATTTAACATCTATATTGACAGGTACTAAAGTTGTTACTTTCCTACTTCCAGTCTGCCTACCCACCTAAGTCTAATGCAGTAAGATATTATATAATTATACTAATCAACAGAAGGATGGAGAGTTCAAATAGAATAACAGAAAAGAGAGCCTAGAAATAAACCCATGTATATATGAAAATATAAATTACAGAGGATCTTTGAGGATGTGATTATGGAACCACGTGAAAGCAATGAATTCACAGATCCTTCATAGAAGTATGAAGTTAACAATAACACAAATAAAGCATAAAATTTTAGATTATGTGTATGGGTTTGCAGTAGAGTGAAATTTCTGTAAAAACATATAAAACTCATAAGCGATAAGAAAAACTTCATAAATTGAATTTTATTAAAATTCAATTCAATTAAAAAATAATGCTATTTTTTAAAAGACAGATTTTTTTAAATGGCAAAAAGTAAAGGTATTTACAAGCCATGAAATATACAAAAAATAAGTATTCAAAATATCTGAACTCTTAAAAATAAGAATAGGACCCATATTTTTAAAAATATGCAAATTAGTAACAATATTCTGAAGAGATAACCTGAATGGTCAGTAAACATGTAAAAAAAAAGTAAAACATCACTAGTGATCAGAAAGGTAAAATGAAAACAAGTGATATTCTTCTATTCCTTATCATCAGAGAAAAATATCAAAGTATGGTATAAACAAATGGCCAATACATATAGTAAAAGGACACATGCAATGCTCATTGGAAATTACACTGGAATAACCCCCTACACATAAAAGAAGCAATGACTATTGTGGGAGCCCTGGAGTGTGGGGGCCCCTGAGGGTCTGTGCAGGGCAGGCGTCCCAGAACTGTGTATACCCTTGAAGGTTAGTCTGGGCAGGTAGCCCGGAACTATGCATCATCATCACATGCCTGTGGGCAGGAAGCTGTAGCCTATGTCATTGTACACATGTGCTGTAGTCCCCAATGACCTAAGTTCTGGTATGATCACACTATTGTCTAAGCTTGTATAAAAACCTCTGTAACCAGCAATAAGTGGTGCCAGTGGTGCCAGAAGTGCCAGCAATAAAGAGAGTGCTTGCTTGCAGCATGAAATGCAGCGCCTATGTCAGCTCCGAGTACCTTCTTTCACTTGGGCCTCTCATCACTGAAACCTACCCTAGCTGAACATCTGGGCTCTGACAGCTATTGGAACTTTCTACACTAAGACAACTCTTATCATTGCATATGATCATTATAACACTGTTAAAGTCATAAGCAAAATTTGCATCAATAGAAAAAGGGTAACTTTTTTGTTTGTTTTCATAAAATGGAATAGTAAACACTAGTAAAAGTGGTGAACTAAAAGGTACATATGTCAATATAAAAAGATCTCCATAAAATAATTTTTAGAATATTCTTGGTAAAGAAATACATATAGTATGCTATTGATTATAACAATTTAAAATATGAATTAATGCTACATTAATGTGCACTAATGTAAACTAATGTCATTGTTTAGAATTACATATTCATGTTAAAATTTAAAGACATATATGAAATTGTTAAAATTCAAATCAGTAGTTACTTCCTTGGGACAGAAAGTGAAATGTGATCCAAGATGAACACATAGGAATCTAAAAATTCATAATTACTCTAAATCTTCAGATGATATTAACATTCAGTATAGTGTTCTCCAAACATTTACATGTGTTAAAAATATTTCTTACTAACAGAAAGTCAGTAAAGTCATTGAATGTATAGCCTCTCTTCCAGATATAACCCAAGATAGAAATAATCATTTAAGTAATTTCTGTTAATATTTTTTAAATTATAGTAGATCAATAAAATAAAAATAGAATATCTGAAATAAGCCCAGTTTTCCATTAGAATTTAATATATAAAAACCAGAAACTACCATAGAAAAATAGGCAAAATCCACAATCTGATATTTCCCAGAACCACAAGTGACCTTGTATCTATACATCATTCTATATAATATATAACACTTATATGAAGTCTATATTTATAATTACCTAGACATCTATTTATCTATATCCATATATCAAGTTAGAAAGAAGCCAAACTATTATCAGAAGTAGTTTAATAGAGATAAGATATCAAGCCCAGCACTAATAGTAGCCATTTGCAAATAGCTTTGAAGCTTACACTGTATGAACCTGGACAGAACACAGGCAGTGGTTGATCTTGGATGTGCTGACAGCAATCAAGTCTCAACTACAACACGAGGGTGTACATAGACTACACAGTAGGCGTTTGAGTACCCAGCTTGCTTAATAGGGGAGGCTGTGCCACTTGACCCTATAGGACATCAATACATTAAGTCACTCTACCAAGCCTGGGAGATGTAGCAGCTCTACCTAATGCATCGAAAGAAACACAGGGAGCCAGCCAAAATGAGAAGGCAAAGGAAAATGACCCAAATAAAAAGAGCAGAACAGAACTCCAGAAATGGAAATAAAGAAAATTGAAACAAGTATCTACTAGATGCAGAGTTCAAAACACGAGTTATAAAGATACTCAAGGAACTTAGTGAGGACCTCAACAGCATAAAAATGATCCTGTCAGAAACAAAGGATAAACTATTTAAAATAAAGAGCAATTTATAGGGAATTAATAGTAGAGTAGATGAAGCTGAGCATCAGATCAGCAATTTGGAATATAAGGAAGCAAAACCAACCAATCAGAAGAGCAAGAAGAAAAAAGAATCCAAAAACATGAGGATAGTGTAAGGAGTTTCAGGGAAAACTTCTAGCACACCAATATTCACATCATAGGGGTGCCATAGGAGAAGAGAGAGAGCAAGAAATTGGAAACCTATTTTAAAAAATAGTGACAGAAAATATTCCCTAACTTGGTGAAGGAGACAGACATACAAGTCTAGGAACCATAGAGGGTCCTAAAAAAGATGAACCCAAAGAGGCCCATGCCAATACATATCATAATTAAAATGTCAAAGGTTAAAGACAAAGAGAGTGCCTTAAAAGCAGCAAGAGAAAAGCAGTTAGTTACTTATAAGGGAGCTCCCACTTCTGTCAGCTAATTTCTCCAAAGGAACTTTTCAGGCTAGAAGGGATTGGCAAGAAATACTCAAAGTGATGAAAAATGAGGGCCTACAACCATGACTATTCTACCCAGCAAAGCCATCATTTAGAATCAAAGGACAGAAGGACAGATAAAAGACTTCTCAGACAAAAAAATAGCTGATGGAGTTCATCACCATGAAACCAGTATTGCCTAAAATGTTAAAGGTTATCCTTTAAGAAGACCAAAAACATGAACAATAAAATGGCAATAAATACATATCTATCAACAACTGAATCTAAAAACAAAATAAACACAAAGAACAGAAACAGAATCATAGATACTGGAAATATTTTGATGGTTGCCATGTGGGGGTGTCGGAGAGATGGGTGAAACAGTGAAGGGATTAAGTACAATTGGTAGTTACAGTATAGTCATAGGGTAATAAAGTAAAGCATAAGAAATAGAGTAGCAAAAGAACATATATGCATGACTCATGAACATGGAAAATGGTGTGGGGATTGCCTGAGGGAATTGTGGGGGGGGGCTGGGTGCAGGGAGTCAATGGGGGAAAAATTGGGGCACTGTAATAGCATAATCAGTAAAATATAATTTTAAAAATAGATATTAGGTTATTTTTAATTTTTAATTTTCTAAAATAAAAGTTTTAATTTTGTTATTTTATTTTATTTTATTTATCAAAATTATATACACATGGTTTAAAAATTTATATATTGTAGGCAAAAGCCACCGTCCACTCTTATATTTTTCCTCCACCCCAGAGACAACTGCTTTAGAATATTTTACATGATTCTATCGGCATCTATTTGTAAGTCTCTCCATAATATTATTATATTGCTACTTGATTTTTGTTTTGGTGGAGAAAAGGACAGTAGAACATTTTAGATATTGTTTATTGACTTGTACTTTGAAAAATACACATTTAGCTCTTATTCAACAACCCTCACAGGTTTTGTCCCAGACAAACTGCACGTTACCTGTCACTTCATCCTCTCAATATCACTGTGTCGTATCATGGACTGGGACAACATTTAATGTTTGAATTGCCACGTCGGTGAAAACATGGAAATAGCACATACTATGATTCCTCTTAATTATTTTGCAAATTTGGTGCTTTCTTTTTTTAGTTGATTGTGGTAAGATTTTTATCTTTTTTAAATTGTATTATTTGTGCTGTCATTATTTTCTTACTTTTTAGTAATAAGCTAAGTGCCACCCTACCCCCACTGGTATATATTATAACTCTCTTTTGTTTTTCACTTTATTTTTATTGTTGACAATATTAAAGATGTCCCCATTTTCTTCCCTTTGCCCACTCCCACCTATGTAATTAATTGCAAATTTATCTTGTAAAAGACTTCCCTTCTCATAAAACACTTCCAGGTCCAAATTTCTCTTTCTCTTAACCTGTTCCATAGCTCTCATCTTGTGATTGGTAATTTCCTCACTTTCTTTGTTGGATCCCTTATTCCCAGGATTTGTCTTCTTTTTGGTTTACTCTCAAATTTTAATTGAGAACATCTTCCAGTATGTTTTCTGAAAATAACTGTATGAGAGGTGAAAGTCTCTTATGTAGTGGTCATAGATTTCCAGATTATAAAACATTGTCTCATCATAAAACATGGCCTTGGTCCTATTGTTTTCTAGCTTCTAGTGTTGCCATTTTGACTGTTTTAGTCCATATTAATGTTCCTTGTGAAAGCTTGGACATCTCCCCTTGTTCCAGAGTACTGACTTTTCATTAAGTGCTTTCATCCGAGTCTATTTCTATCCATACTACTGGGGACATAGTTGGTCTAATCTGTATAGAAGCATATATCCTTATATTCTGGAAACGTCTCATAAAATTCTTCTCTTTGATGATTTCTTATTCTATATTTTCTGTTTTCTACTTCTGGCTTACCCATTTTTTAAGATACTAGGCCTTTCCTACTGGTTCTCTATTTTCTGTTATTTTTCGCTTTTATTTTCCTAATTTCCAATTTTGACATTTTGCTTTTCTTTCTGGAATAGTTTCTCAACTTTGTCCCCTAAACCTTTTATTGAAAATTTTCACTTATACTGTCATAATTTAATTTCCAACATTAAAAAAAATCTTTGTTCTTGTTTTAGGGAATGCAAAAAACTATCTTTGCGGATACATATCACAGTTGTTTTAAAGTTCTCTTTTTGTACATCACCCTTTTTTTCCTTCTAAGTTATTTTCTCTATTTGTTTTGTCTCTTTGATATAAGATACTTTCTTCAAGCATCTAATAATTCTTGATTTTGTACTAATATTAACAGTGGGTCTTGTTGACCCCAGTCTTTTGTTATCTGGTTGATTTCATTCTAGTTGGGGAACTCCTCACATTTGTTAGGTCTTTTCTCTGTTAGGTCTTTTAGGGCAGATTCCCCAGAGAATGTGCTTCCATTCTACTGTCCGGATAGTACTGGCTACCAGGGGTCCGCCAGGTATCTGAGTGGGAGGAGAGAGTCAGACAGCATGAGTTTCAACATTCAAAGTATGTATTTTCTGCTTTCATTTTGGTCTTCTCACTGTGTCTTGGTCCCTCCTCCAGGCCAGAGAACTCCTGGTTTTTGAGAATAAACCTTTTCACTCCTGCAGTGGGTAATGAGGAGCTGAGGCCTTACTTTGAAAAACAGGAAAAACAAGGTAGAAACCTAATTGTTCAAAAGAGACTTTAAACAAATTTTGTGTTTTTATTTATACTTTTATTTCTACTGCCAGAAATACCTCATTGGACCAATCCTAAGTTTTGTGGAAAGGTATTGTGATGAAAATTGGGATACTTCTTACCTTTCTACACTGTCATTTTAGTGAAAAGACAAACAAAAAACAAATAAACTTGAATCTTAATTACCTATTTTCTAGCTTCAGATTTGCTGTGATGTGATCTTCTCCTTTCTCTTATTTCTTCTGGGTTCACATGTCTTTACCCTTCTCTGTCTCACTGCACACTAAAAGTGCTATAACCCAATGAGGTACCCACATAAATAAAATACAACCCATTTAATGATGATCTGAGTTGAAAACGATGTCCCAAAGTACAGGAAATATTTTTTGCCAACTGTTTAAAAATGCATTGATTCTTTTTTTATTTTTTTTCTGATAATTAATTCTGAAATCCATGTATTTATGAATGAACTGTAATTGGTCAGTTTAGTAGGTTTTACAAAATTTTTTCTTAGCCAATATGTACAGTGAGGGAACGGAACAATGGTAATACAAAAGTAGTTAATTGTCAGAGGTTACAAAAATCAATTCAATTTGAAAATAAGCAAACAGATTTTTCATCATTTAAAAAATTTTAACAGCTTTATTTATTTTTTGGTATATTTTATTCAGTGTGCTATAACTGTCATCCCATTTTTTCCCCCTTTATTCCCTCAGCCCAGCACTCCATCCCATCATCCCCAAACCTCTTAATTCATGTTCATGGGCTGTACATATCAGTTCTTTGGCTTCTTAATTTGCAATACCATTCTTAGCCTCCACCTGTCTATTTTTCTTTTGTTGACATTTTCCAGAAGCCACTTTCCCCAGCCCCACCCACCTCCACCTCCCACCCTCAATCCTTCCCCCATTTGGCTTTGTCGAATGGTCCTTTATACATGTTCCTTGATGATCCTACCCCACCCTTTCCCCTGTCATCCCACTTGCCCCATCCCTTAGGTTAATGTCAGTTTGTTTTATTATATCAATGTTGCTGCTTACATGTTGCTTGCTTATTTATTGTGTTGATTAGGTTCCACTTATAGGTGAGATCATATGGTATCTGTCTTTCACCGCCTGGCTTATTTCACTTAGCATAATGCTCTCCGGTTCCATCCATGCTGTTGCGAAGGGTACTAGCTTCTTCTTCCAATCTGCTACATAGTATTCCATTGCATGAATGTATCATACTTTTTTGGTCCACTCATTTACTGTTGGGCTCTTAGGTTGCTTCCAATTCTTGGCTATTGTAAATTGTGCTGCTATGAACAGTGGAGTACATAGGTTCTTTTGAATTGGCGTTTCAGGATTCTTAGGGTATAATCCCAGCAGTAGAATTGTTGGGTCAAAAGGGAGATCCAATTTTAGTTTTATGAGGAAATTCCAAACTGTTTTCCACAGTCGCTGCACCAGTCTGCATTCCCACCAACAATGTACTAGGGTTCCCTTTTCTCCATAACCTTGCCAGAACTTGCTGTTTGTTGATTTGTTTATGATGGCCACTGTGTCTGGTGTAAAGTGGAATCTCAATGTGGTTTTAATTTGCAACTCCCTGATGGTTAGTCATGCTGAGCATCCTTTCATGTGTCTCTTGGCTTTGTGTATGTTCTTATTGGAGGAGTGTCTATTCAGGTCCTTTGCCCATTTTTTAATTGGATTATTTGTCTTCCTGGAATGTAATCTTGTGAGTTCACTATATATTTTGGAGATCAAACCTTGTCTGAGGTATGATTGGCAAATATATTTTCCCAAACGGTTGATTCCTTTCATTTTTCTGATGTTTTCTTCAGTCATCTAGAAGCTTCTTATTTTGATGAAGTCCCATTTGTTTATTTTTTCCTTTATGTCCCTTGCTCTAGAGAACATATCGGTGAAAATATTGCCATGTGGAATATCTGAGATTTTCCTGCCTATGTTCTTCTCTAGGACTTCTATGGTGTTGCGACTTATATTTAAGTCTTTTATCCATCTTGAGTTTATTTTTGTGTGTGATATAAGTTGGTGGTCAAGTTTCAGTTTTTGGCCTGTAGTTGTCTAGTTCTCCCAACACCACTTGTTGAAGAGGCTATTTTTACTCATATTTATGCTTCTGCCACCTTTGTCAAATATTAATTGATCACAGGGATATGGGTTTATTTCTGGGTTCTCTATTCTGTTCCATTGATCTATGTGTCTTTTCTTATGGCAGTATGAGACTGTTTTGATTACAGTGGCCTTATAATATAGTTTGATGTCAGGTATTGAGACCTCTCCTACTTTGTTCTTCTTTCTCAAAATTGCTGTGGCTATTCGGTGTCATTTATGGTTCCATATAAATTTTTGAAATGTTTGTTCTATATCTGTGAAATATGACATTGGTATTTCAAAAAGGATTGCATTGAATCTATAACTTGCTTTGGGTAGTATGGTTTTTTTGATGATAATTGTTCCATCCATGAACATGGAATGTGCTTCCATTTATTTGTGTCTTCCTTACTTTCTTTCTTCATGGTTGCATAGTTTTCTGAGTATAGGTCTTTTACCACCTTGGATAATTTTATTTTTAGGTACTTTGTTTTTCTTGTTGCTATAGTAAATGGGGTATTTACCCTGACTTCTGATTCTGATATTCATTGTTGGTGCACAAAAATGCCTTCGATTTATGAATACTGACTTCGTATCCTGCTGTTTTGCCAAATTCACTTATTAGGTTCAGTAGTTTTTAGGTGGAGTCCATAGGGATTTCTATGTACACTATCATGTCATCTGCAAACAATGACAGTTTTACTTCCTCCTTTCCAATTTGGATGTCTTTTATTACTTTTTCTTATCTGATGGCTGTGGCTAGGACTTCTGATACTATGTTGAATAGAGGTGGTGAAAGTGGACATCCTTGTCCTGTTCCCAATCTTAATGGGAAAGCTTTTAGTTTCTGCTTGTTCAGTATAATGTTGGATATAGGTTTCTTGTATATAACCTTTATTGTATTGAAGTATGCCCCCTTTATTCCTACTTTGCTCAGTGTTTTTATCATAAACGGGTGCTATACCTTATCAAAAGCTTTTTCCACATCTATTGATATGATCATGTGATTTTTGTCTTTTCCTTTGTTTATGTGATGTATTACATTTATTGATTTGTGAATATTGTACCATCCTTGCATCCCTGTGGTGAATCCCACTTGATCATGGTATATGATCTTTTTACTGTATTGTTGGGATATGGGTTGGGATTGCCAATATTTTATTGAGGATTTTAGTGTCTATGTTCATCAGCGATATTGGCCTGTAGTTTTCTTCCCTTGTTGTGTCTTTACCTGGTTTTGGGATTAGGATGATGCTCAACTCGTGAAAAGAGTTTGGGAGCCTTCCTTCTTCTTGGATTTTTTGGAATGGACTGAGAAGGACACAGGGGTTAGCTCTTCCTGAAATGTTTTGTAAAATTCTCCTGTGAAACCATCTGATCCAGGGTTTTTGTGTGTCTGGAGTTGTTTGATTACTCCTTTGATTTCACCAGCTATGTCAGTTGGTTCGGGCTTTCTGCTTTTTCTTTATTCAGTTTTGGAAGGTTATATTTTTCTAGGAATTTGTTCATTTCACCCAGGTTTTCAAATTTTGTGGCATATAGTTGTTTGCAGTAGTTTCTTACAATCCTTTGTATTTCTGTGGTATCAGTTGTAATTTCTCCTCTTTCGTTTCTGATTTTATTTCTTTTCATCCTCTCCCTTTTTTTCTTGATGAGTCTGCTTAAGGGCTTGTTGATTTTATCTTTTCAAAGAACCAGCTCCTGCATTTATTGATCCTTTGAATTGTTCTTTTAGTCTCTATGTCATTCAATTCTGCTCTGATTTTGATTATTTCCTTCCTTCTGCTTGCTCTGGGCTTTGTTTGTTGTTTTTACAGTTCTTGTAGATCTTGTGTTAGGTTTTTTTTTATTTGAAATATTTCTGTTTTTTTCAGGTAGGCCTGTATTGCTATGAACTTTCCCCTCAAGACTGCCTTCACTGTGTCCCATAGGTTTAGAATTGTATGTTGATTTTCATTTTTTTTCCAGAAACTTTTTGATTTCTTGCTTGATGTCATTATTGACCCATTCATGTTATTCAGTCTCCGTGAGTTTGAATGTTTTGAAGTTTTTTTCCTTGTGGTTGGTTTCCAGTTTTAAATCTTTGTGGTCTTAGAAAGTGCTTGATATGATTTCAATTTTCTTGACTTTGTTGGGGCTTGTTTGGTGTCCTATCATGCCATTGAATTTGAAAATGTTCCATGTTCATTTGAAAAGAATGTGTAGTTTGCTTCTTTGGGATGAAAAGTTCTATAAATCATTTAAGTCCATTTGATCTAATGCATCATTCAGTTCTACAATATCTTTGTTGATATTTTGTTTGGATGATTTATCCATTGTTGACAGTGGGGTGTTAAAATCCCCTACTATAACTGTGTTGCTGTCTATGTTTCTTGAAGTTCTCCTGGATTTTCCTTATATATTTGGGTGTTCCTATGTTGGGTGCATACAAGTTTACAATGTTTATGTCTTCCTGACAGATTCTTCATTTGAGTATTATGAAATGTTTTACTGTCTCTTTTTATGGCCTTTGTTTTGAAGTTTATTTTTGCGATATAAGTATTCCCCTGTTTGTTTTTTTCCTGTCCATTTGATTGGAACATTTTTCTCCAACCCTTTACTTTCAGCCTGTTAGGTCATTTGTCCTGAGATGAGGTTCTTGTTAAGGTAGCATATGTGTGGGTCATGTTTTCTTATCCATTCAGCTACTCTGTATCTTTTAATTGGAGCATTTAATGCATTTACATTTAAAGTTATTATTTGTAGCGACTTATTCATTTTTTCCCCTTTATAGTTGTGTTTCTCTCTCTCTCACTCTTTTTTTCATCATCTTAAAGCAGTCCCTTTAGCATATATTGCAGTAGTCATTGGGTAGAAGTGTATTCTTTTAGCTTTCTTTTGTTTGAGAAACTCCTCATTTCACCTTCTATTTTAATGAGAGCCTTGCTGGGTAGAGTATCCTTGGTTTCAGGTCTTTGCTTTTCATTACTTGGATTATTTCTTGCCATTCCCTTCTGGCTTGTAGTGTTTGTGTGGAGAAGCCAGCTGCTAGCCTTATTGGGGATCACTTGTATGTTACTGCCTGTTTCTCCCTTGCTGCCTTTAAGATGATCTCTTTATCTTTGATATCTGTAACTTTAATTATGATGTGTCTTGAAGTGGGTCCCTTTAGGTTCCTCTTGATTGGGACACTCTGTGCTTCCTGGACTTGTGTGACTTTTTCTCTCCTCGAATTAGGGAAGTTTTCCATCATTACTTTTTCCAACAGGTTTTCTATCCCTTGCCCCTCTTCTTCTCCTTCTGTTTCCTATTATATGGATATTATTACATTTAATGTTATCCTGCATTTCCCTTAACACCTCTTCATTCTTTTTTAGTCTTTTTTTCATTTTCTTGCTCTCTCTGGGAGTTTTTTCCTACCATATTCTCCAGTTTGCTGATTCAATCTTCTTCATCTAGCCAACTTTTGATTCCTTCTACTGTCTTCTTCAGTTAAGAAATTGTGTTCTTAATTTCCTTTTGGTTCTTGTTGATAGTTTCTATGTCCCTTTTCATGATGATATAGTTTGCAGTAAGTTCCTCATAGTTTCCCTGTAGTTTTTTATAATTCTCACAGAGCTCATTGAGTTCATGTAGGTTTCTTATAGCCATTGTTTTGAATTCAATATCTGATAGCTGACTTTCCTCTCAGTCATTTAGTAGTCTTTCTGAGGATTCCTCCTTTCCTTTTTGGGGGAGTTGTTCCTTTTTCTTCCCATTATTTGGCTGTATGAGCATAACCATAGAGCCCAGGAAACAAATCCATGACCACAGAAATATCTTCCTCCTACAATCCCACTATCAATAGCAAATGAACCAGTATTAATAAGGCTATAGAGAAATTAAGACTATTATAGGAAAGGAGAAAAATAAACTATAGTATAAAATCAAGTGATTTACTATGCAAAAACTTGATGGACAAGAAATGAATGTTAAAAAGCTATGTAATAAAGAAAATAATCACAAATCATGAAGAACACAGAGGATTTTGTCTAGGTAGCCTCTGGCATTTACAGCTGTTTTTTTGTTTGTTTGTTTGTTTGTTTGTTTGTTTTTTCCTGGATCCACCTCTAGTGAAGTCAGATATTGACCCCGTCTGACCTTAGGCAGTCTTTTTGAGACTTCCTGGGATCTACTGTCTGTGGCTGTCTCCCTCAGTTGTTAATCTAGTCACTCTCTGCTCAGCAGTCAGGCTTAAGCACTATAGGGTGGGCCCTAATCCCTCCTGTGGTTGGGGCTAATGTTTCCCCTCAGGCTGCTGCTGCTTGGAGGGGAGCGGTGTCTCCGAGTAAGATGGCTGCTGCTGTGTGGGGGATGACTCAGCACTGGGATCCCAGTGGCTACTCTCTCAGTTCTCTCCCCAAAGCCTCTGTCTCCAGTCTCCCCTCAGTCGTCTCCAGCCCACTCTGCCCCTGCTGAAGCCCAGGGTAAGTGGCTGTAGATGAAAATTTATGCGTTGGCCCTTTAATAGGCTCCTTCAGTCTCTAACTGCCCATCTCTGGCAGAGAGCAACCCTGCAGCTTTACGCAGCTGGCTGTTAACTGTGTGGTTTTTGGGCTCTGGCGCTTTAGTCTGGGGATTCCCACTTATGGTTTAAACCTTGCTCTTCTCAGGGGGATCCAACTGGCCACTTAAATTTCCCTCTGGTACTACTGCCTGTAGGTGCCCAGACAGCCTTCCTGAGTCTCTGCTGCACACCTTACCAGTCAGGTTGTGCTGAACTGAACCCTCTATCTGTCTGAGGTTATAAGGCTTCACTCTAGCTATTGTTCAGCTTTTTGTTCCAGGTGATTTCACCACAATTTAGTTGTAATTCCAGATTGGTCCTGGGAGGAGGTCAGTGTGACTTCCATTCTCTCCTCTGCCATCTTGATCCCTCTTCTGATTTCTCTTTTTTAAAAGAATAATTTGGGTTGACTGCTATTGAAGATAAGAGTTGATAATATTTACTAAGTGCTTGCTTCCTTGGATGCATATATGTTCACTTGCAGTGAGAGAAATTCTAACAACTGTAGTCAAGTAAACACTCAGACACTATCAGCACTTTTAGAAGGAATTGTAAATATTTGGTCTGGCAGTTTACTAACATTCTTTAGAAAGGGACTTTCTGTTTTTCAGTTTTTAATGCACAGCCTTGACTCAAAACCTCAAACTGAAGGTTCAGATCTTTACTCAGAAGTGTCCCCTCATTTCAGTCTATGGATATATGTTCCATTTTGCTTAGTAGAATAAGCAATAATGAAGCATGAAGCATTTTATATATTCTCCATTGATATCACATGTAGAGTTCCATGTATAATATGATATTGCCTGAGCTTTTGTTGCCTGTAAGTCCAGCAACATGTAGTAACTTCTTTGAATCTCAGGTCCCATAACTCTGTAGGACATGACCACTAAATCCCTAATCGCTTTTGGTATATGACTCTTTAATAATGAAATATATTTTCTTGAGGAAACACTGTATTAATAGCTTTTATTCCCTCCTTCCAATGCATATAACTTACAAAATAAATGGAATCAAAATTCTCTCCCTTTGGTACAAAATTTTTATGTAAGTGCTATATTTTTTCTCCATTTTTCTGTTAAATTGTTTTGGTTATGTACAACAATGTCCTATTCTGCTTGTAAGCATCTCTATATTGTTTTGGGGAAATATTTACATCTCCAGGATGTTTTTCATTTCAAGAATAGGTTAAGGAATGTCAGTTGACTCCAAGCCTGGAATCTGGGAAAGAATAAAAAAATCCAGGGTCTTATTTTCACAAATGTGAAAAAGGAATAAAATCATGCACTCTACTCTCCAACACCTGTACACAGAAGAGAGAAATAGCAAAGAGAACTAGTTAAGGCCTGTCCAGACACATGCACCATCCCACTTAAACCATTTTTGGTCTTCTCAACTGTATCTCCCAAGTTGATCAGCCATATTTAGAGGGGGTGGGGGGATTATCTGGTATAGCTGGAGTGAAAAATAAGGGGAAAAAAAGCTCACTACTGCTGATAAAGTAACCTTTACCTTTTCTCCCTTTTCTTTATTGTTAGGGGTCTGTCATGGTTAATCCTATGTGTTAACTTGGCTGAGCCATAACGCTCAGATATTTGGTCAAACATTGTTTTGAATGTTTCTGTGAGGATGTTTTTGGATGAGATTTACATGTAAATTGGTGCAATTTATGAAAAACAGATTGCTCTCCACAATGTGGGTGGGCCACATTTTATCAGTTGACAGCCTTAATAGAAAAAAGGACTGATTTTCTCTTAGGAAGAGGAAACTCTCCAGGCTGACAGCCTATAGACTAGAATTACAACATGGGCTTCCTCTTGGGTCTTCAGGCTGCTAGCCCAGCCCTCCCCCCCATATGTTGGAGTTGCCAAAGTTCATAATCGTGTAAGCCAATTCCTTAAAAATCTCTCTCCCCTACCGCCTTTCTCTGGAGAACCCTGACTAAAAGGGATCTAACAAATATTTTGATGTGTGATGATAAGAAACTAAAAGTTTAGTCAATGGAAATGCTGTGTGTGGCAGCCTTCTTCCTAGACATGTCATTGTCATTTCCATGTAAAACTCCATAATGGATAAGACAATAAAAAGTACAAATCCTTCCTCAAAGACTCTCAATACTGTGTATATCCAAAAGAAATTCTCAGCTCTTTAGATAAAGTGAAAATGGAGAGGAAAGAAGAGGAATACTTTATATGATACCTATAAATACACTGATAATTTCTAAACTCCTATTATATAATTTTTTCTTATCATGTAGACCCTGATGTTCTCCTTATTTCCAACCACCTTTTAGAGCTACCAAACTATAGAAAATAAGTACACATTCTTAAGACATCAACCTCATCTAAAAATTGAGTGGAATTATGATTTAAAACATATTATTCAATGCTATTAGAATTATTTGAAAAGGGATAGCTCTGGTTACTACAAAATATGGACCTGAGTAACACAGGGAGCCCATTAATGGAAAGCATATGAATGAAAAGAAAGCAGAGGAGGAGGCTGAAGGATTTCAGCTTTTACTCTAAAGACACACCTTCCAACAGTGAAAATAAAGCACTGCACACTGATTTGCAGTGTGCTAATATAAGCTAATATGCACTTACTGAGACTTCCAGCTGACCACTTTTCCACTCGCCCTCACTGAATCTACTTCGAACACCCCTTTTGACTGCAAACTAATAAGACACTCTCTTCTTTTTTTTCTTGAGGTATCTGCAATAGCTACTTTGAACTTTTCTGGTACATTAGTATATGATCTCACACAGTGGGCACTCTATATAGGCTGCAAGGGAAACAGAAGAATAACACACATCAAATGGTGTGTTAAACAATGAGATAAAATTATCTAATAATGAACCAAACCAACTGATTGATCTTCTTACGGTTATAGGTTTCCAGTTTTTCAGGTGATAGAAGCCTTCTTTTCAGGAAAAAAAAAAAAAGTAACGACAATAATTGTTAAAGATCAGAAAACATTGTTCTTATTTCTCTTTTGGGTGAATTACACTCAGACAGCTTAAGCTTTCCTGACTCCCAAAGTTTCACAGTACTCGCACCCAACCATTTCTAAACCCCCATAATATAAAGTAAAAGGAATGTTCCCTCTAAATTCAATATTCTTCAAGAGGAAATGAACAATATGCATTTACTTTCAAAAAAGAAGGAAATTGGTTTCCATTAATCATATTTTACTGAGAAAAATGAATCTTTCACAGAAATATGAAAAGATAAGCTTCCACAAAGCTTTTCTGTGTCATGCTAAAAGGGTTATCCATGAGGCCATAAAGTTTACAATGTTAAAGTTGCAAAGAAATATGTCTTTATAATGAGATGAGCCTCTTTTTGATGTTGTAAAGGTGCTTTTTCATTTCTTACCTTCCCATCTTTTTGAAAGATCAGCCATTTTAAGAATGGTTTGTGAAATCTTAAGGCATCATAGAAGCAAACTGTCTTTTACTGTATTTGACAGAGAGTTATAATATTTAATGATTACAATATAGTGGCTTTATGAGTAAAGCTTCTTATGCTCATTTTATAGATAAGGAAACAAAGGTTCAGTGAGGATAAATATTTTGACCAATATCCCATAACTAATAAAGGAGAGAGCCAGGAATTAAACCCAGAACTATCATCATTTATTTTTCTATAAAATCTCCTTTCTGTAAATATCAGTAATTTACAATAAAATTCTTAAATGATTTTCAATTGGAAAAATAAATCAATAATATGAGGGTTCTATACTTAGTGACCAGAAATTGTAAACCCTTCTATTTATGCCTAAATCCAAAAGCTATTCTAGACAATAAAGGAATAATTCCCTCTGAAGACAAATTTTGGCAAGAAAAAATGCAGTAAAATTTGCTAATGACAAAAATAGAAACACATGTAATCTCAAATTAACTGTCTTTGTTTTCTTCAGTTTTATGCAAAGGCAAATATGCAAAAGAACAAATCCTTGAAAGAGAAAAAAATGTACATGTTGACAACTGATTGTCCCTATGTTTCTCTTAATTGATGTGTTCTTTCCCTATTGGAATCCTTAAGAGTGCTCAGATTCCTTGGCATTAGCCCTCATTAAATCTCACCTAAAATGATATATTTGTGAAGACTATGGTGCTCAATCAGACATTCTGGCTAACATACCAGGCCGCTGATCTGACATTCAGTGCCCAGAATCACTGTTACTGTGCCAGGCAAGCCATCTCCTCAGTTGTTTTCTGCCCAATCTGTGGTACATCTGCCAGCGAGTTTTCTATATGGTGAGAACCTCCCTAACCTGAGCATAACATTGATGCAAGAATGTGTGCAAAGTCTGAGTATTTATGAATGCTATGACACATGCTACTGATAAATACAGGCACTGATGAGCAGAACCAAGGTCTGCACATGAATGTTTAAATCAATTACAATGACAAACAGCTGTTTTATGGGAGGCCATGACTGTTCAGAACTTCATTTAGGCACTTAACACATGGTAACTATTACAGAAATGCTGGAGAAGAATTGGGGAGAAAAAGTAAGACAATAAAATAGTTCTTTTCTGTTGGTTTAATATCATACTGGCAACAGTCTTGCATTGTAGGGAATATACAACAAATATATTATTGAAACATTCTGAGCTTTGAAAAATTAATCACTGTAGGCAGTCTCCCAAGATTTGAGCTATACACAAAAATTACAGAAACAACCTAAATCTGCAATATACTGGGTTGGGCAAAAAGTTCTGGTGAATATGGCAGATGAATCAGTACTTCCCAACCAAGCTGTAGCATTTTTTGCCTGGTCATCAAAGAAACATGCAGCCTTGCATTATCCTGATTAATTCCTGATGCTTTTCATTGAGTGCTGCTTTCAGCTTGTCTAACTGAGAAGATTAGTTGTGAGAATTAATCACTTGGTTTTCTGGAAGGATCTCATAAGAGAGGATGCCATTCAAATCCCACTATATATGAAGTCTGTCCAGGAAAAGTCAACCCATTATTAATATAAGAATGGTTTGCACAACATTGATGTAACCTGACAGTCAACAAAGTGGACTGGAATTCACACGCATGAACACTGATGACTTCACTATACTAGTCAGTGGGGGTAGTAGGCGCCATTGAGTGAACATGTGTACTGTGTGGGTGTTGCATTCAGAATGACTGAGCAACTGGAGCAATGAGTCTGCATCAAATTTTGCATTAAGTTTGGACATTCCTCAGCAGAAATACTCAGAAGGCCACAGCTAAGGGCAATTGGTGATTAGCAGTTTCATCGCAACAACACACCCACTCATGCATCATGTCTTGTGCAGTTTTTTGGCAAAACATATCAAATCACTCAGGGGACTCATTCCCCCCACAGCCCAGGTTTGGTACCCTACAACTTCTGGCTTTTCCCCAAACTAAAATCATTTTGAAAGGGAAGAGACTTCAGGCCATTGATGAGATTCAGGAAAATATGATGGGGCAGCTGATGGTGATTGGGAGAACTGTGTAAGGTCCTAAGGTATCTTCTTTGAAAGGGTATGAGGCATCACTGTCCTATGTACAATGTTTCTTGAATCTTGTATCTTCCTCAATAAATGTCTCTATTTTTCATATTACATGGCTGGATACCTCCTGGACTAACCTCATATGCAGCATCACCTTCTTTGAATGAAGACCAGCCTTTGGTTGGTGGTGCTTCATTTCACTTGCCCCGCGATCTCTTCCTTTTCACATTATTGTAAAGTATTCACTTTTCATTGCCCATCACAATTTGTTTTAAAAACAAAACGTTTTTCCTATGTTTAAGTAGAGGATCACATGCAGAAATATGGACAAGAAGGTTTTTTTTGCTTAACTTATGTAGAACTCAAACATCAAAGTAATTAACACAACCAAGCTGGTAAAAATGATTTTCAATGCTTGATATGGATATTTTGAGTATGTCGGCTAACTCCTGTGTGGTATAACATTGATTGTTCTCAGTTAATTCTCGATTTGATCTTTATCTAATTCAACCATGGTCCAGTGAGAAATCTCCAGCACAAAACTTAGCAAACCACTTTTAACACATTTGATCAGTCACAGGACCTTCTCCATATACTGCACACATCTTTTTTGTTCCAGTTGTGTTTTTACCTTTCTTGAAATATAAAAGCATAATATGCCAAAAATGTTGCTTATTTTCTTCCATCTTCAATATTAAAATGGCTACACAAAAATTTACCAGTTTTGATAATTTTTTGTGTTGATAGGACAGCTAATCTAATCTACAATCTAATAAAATTATTTCAGACGAAGTTAAAGACAACTAAGCAATGCTAGAGCCAGCTTATGGAAAACACCAAGAAACATTTTTGGCCAACCCAAAAAGTTTAGGGAGGAGATAATTTTTGATAAACTCATTAGGCTTTCTTAAAACAAACGATTGATTTTGCACGTGGCACCTTCCCGGGTGTGCTGGCACCACGAGATTATAGCTACTGATTTCTTACTGGCTTCTTGTCTCCTCACCCTCCTCTCATTTGTCATTCAGACCACAACTAGAATAATTTACTGAAAGTATCTACTAAAATAATCCACTAATAACAATCTATTAAATAATCCACTATTTTGTTTGCATCACTATCCTGCTTTAAACCTTTTTGCCCCTCCTGTTCCCACCACTGTTAACACATAAAATGTATGTCTCTAGTTTTCAACTGAATTGTTACTGTTTTTCAATGCACTTTCCTAGAATTTTCTTCCTTCCCTCTCTAACATAAGCCTTAGATACCCACTAATAAGCTCGTACTGTCTAATAGTGTTGCCTCTAACCATGTGTGGTTATAGAAAATTGAATTTAAATGAGATAAAATTAAAAATACAGTTCCTCTGCTGTACTAGCTACATTTCGAGTCATCAATAGCCACTTGTAACTGGTGGCAACTGTGCTGTACAGAGCCAACTGCCCATCAGTGCAGGGAGTCCTATTGCTGAGTACAAACGTATACCTGCCCCTCAGGCCCATTGTACAAATCTGCCTTCAAGTTCATGCACAACTATTCCCTCCAAGAAGAAATGCTCTCTCTTTTTCATTTTGTCCACACTTCCAAATTTACATACAAAACCTCATACACCTCCAAGGTGCAGACTGTATTTCACATTTTCTATCGCTCCACCCTAATGCATTTTAGTCAGAAGTAATCTCCCTTTCTCAAATTCTTTAGACTTTTGTTTGATATTTACATGCTAATTCAAACACTACCACTTTAAAGAAATCTAGATAAAGCAATTATTTTCTTACTAATTTGGAGATAGGGGAAGGAAGAGGAGGAGGAGGGAGAAGAAAAGGAGGAGAAGAAGGAGAAGAAAAAGAAGAAGGAGGAGGAGGAGGAAGAGAAAGGAGGAGGAGGAGAGAAAAGAGGGAGGAGATGGGGGAAGATGAGTGGAAAAGGTGAGGGGAGCTGAATGGAGAGGTGATGAAGGGAGGGAATCTGTTTAGCTTTGTTTTCTTCCTGCTGAAACTGTGCATTATAGCCACTTAATATGTATTTTTAAATAACAAAATAAAATTCGCATTTTAATGTCTTATTTTTCAGCTGTAGAATATATCGTCTTGTCTATCTTTTTAATTTACAAAGACAACATTTAGAACTAGAGCGGGGGCAGGCGGAGGAGGCGGTCAGCCTGCTTAGCAAGAGCATGGCACCAACCCATCCGAGTGAACAGGGCTTCCCACTCCTGCTTCTCATTCCCTGCAACTCGGGATGACCCTAAGAGTTCCACAGAGACCTGGGATAGCCAGTAAAATATTGGGGGAAGTACTTGACAGACTTAAGCTAGGGGTTAGTTTTTCTTCCAGGATGACAGTGTTTCAATATTTTGTCTGTGAGTATGGCTATACCTGTGCTTACTGAACAGCTATGGTGATGTAATTGTCCCAAAGTCAAACAGATAGTAGAATTTGTAATAAATTAAGTTTAATATGACTTTTCAGGAACATATCTATTATGTCATATGAGATACTCACTTTCTGGGACACTGACACGACAGCTTTTCAACAATGAAATAGGCATGTGATCTTTGTACCATTGGTATAATATCACATGCACTTGTGTGCAGATTATAAAATTCCAGAAAACTATTCCCTCAGATGTTGTATTTGGGGGTAATTGATGCTTTAAGCATAAAAATCTTAATAAGCTGACACTTTTATTTTCCAAAGTGCCTGCAAGGGGTATGATTCTGAAAAAATTACATTCCAACTTGGCTGATTGGTTAATAAAATGAAAGTAGTTTACAACAAATAAAAAAGTAAAGAATATGGCATGCCTTGCACTGCTTTTAACATGAATGGGTAAAACTACTTTATTTCTCTCAATGAAACATCTTGCAACTAAAATAAAATGCTTGATGTTTATACAGAAATGGCTTGCTTTTATATAAAAAAATTGATAGCTTGTTTTTGCCAACACAGAAAAGTTAATGACTTTTTCTATGTACCCAACCACACTTGTACAAAACCAATAGTTGATATACGATTTGGAGCCCTATTCCTACTTTAAATAATGTTCACTTTTTAAGTAAATTCATTACTTTTGTATTGATTCTTCTTTATAAATGATTTAAAGTAATTCCACACATAAAACAATACACATAACTGATCTGTAAAGTTGTCTATATTCCAGTGGTCATTTCATATTCAATATTCTTTTGCATTTAAAAACAGAACTATTAAGCGTTTCTAGATTAGAAACAGGAGAGGTATCTGGGTATCTGGGCTTTTCTTTAATATTCTATGCTCACCCAGTTCTTACTCTGAATCTGCTTATTTCTATTTTATAGTTAATTTGAACAAACAAAGCTGATTCCCCATCTCACAAAATAAATGAGTCAGAAAATCACAAGAGAGTGTGGGACTCCTATACATCAGCCAGTAAAAATCGGTAGCAGGGACAGTTGAAGTTGTGGTGATGGAGAATGTTGAGTAAAGGGAGATCACAGTGGGCATAAAAAAAATGTATTTAAAAAAAAACCCAGACAGCCGAGACCATTTAGTGTAGAAACAAAGAGTCATAAACAGTTTGATAGCTCCTGTGGGCATCATTGACTTATAGTACAACATAAAGACAGGCACAAAATCTTAAAAATTTCACTTTATTGTCACCTATCATTTCTCATAACTGGACAAATAAGATGTGGCTTACATAATTTCTACCACATCACAGCTATTATGGAACTTTATTTGAGATAATAACATTTCTTTTCCACTAACTGTTTTAAAGACACTGGTATTTCAAACTGAGCATTAGTGTTAAATAGCTATGGTATGAGACATTCTTCACATTTCCTGAACTACATGGTGAAGAGGGAGAAATGCTCAGGAAGAAAGATGGAAAAAATATAGAAAATCTTCTTGTATCATTGTTGATGAAAGTAGGGAAATAATCTATTTTGATATTTTCAGTTTTTCTTCTTAATGTTGATATTATTAGTGTTTCAGGTTTTATCATAGGCATGTGTCTTAGTCCATTTGGGCTGCTATCAAAAAATGCCATAGATTGTGCGGCTTGAGGAACACACAGTGATGTCTCACACTTCTGGAGACTTGGAAGTTCAAGTTGCTGGTAGGTTCTATGGCTTGTAAGGACCTCTTCCTGTGTCACAGATACAGGTCTTCCCAAATTGTCCTCACGTGGTTGAATGGGCAAGTAAGCCCTCTGGGGTCTCTTTTTGAATGGTCCTAGTCCCATTCTAATGGCCTCATAAAGGTCCCACCTCCGCATAGCATAGCATAGCATAGCATAGCATAGCATTAGGGATTAGGTTTCAACATATGAATTTGAGCCACACACCAACATTCAGGCTATAGCTGAATGCAGCTTTTATGAACAAAACCAAGGTCCTTGAAGAAGTTTCCACAAAGCTCACCAAGGTATAAGAGACTGGCTTTATATTTTGGGATTAGTAATTATACTTGGGATTTTTTTGGTGTGAGAATGCTCTCTGTCTTAGCATATGTACAGCAAAACTGCATCTACTAGGCAGGTTTTTTATGGTTGAGTATTATAATCGATATGATTTATTATTCAATTTGGCCAAACATTAGGACACCTACTTAAAAATATCTCTCAATTGTTTTTTGTCATAAAACCAGGTTTTCTTCTATTGTCATGCTATCTCCTAGAGGGGGTGCTTAGGTTGTTTTTACACAGACATGAATTGTATTCACTGGCATAAATACTACAATGTGCTTAACAAGATCCTTCATTTTAAACAGTTAATATTTAATCAGTTGAAGAAAAGTTCTAGTGATATTCAGTTAAAAATATAAAGTAGGAAAAATAAATTCAAATGATAAAATAAATGAAGTAATACAGAATTGGTGGATTAGATTGATAAAATGAACCAGAATGTATAATCAGAATGTTAGAAGAATAATAAAGGAATAAATGGAATGAGATATTTAAAGGAATCTGAGCAATTTGGAAACAAGAAACTATGATATCAAGGTATCATAAAGAAATACTCTCCTGGCTGCGGATGTCTTAGAATAGTTTCCTCTAGTGGGGAGCAAAGGGGTGAGAGGGCTAAACTTGTTTAAAAAATCCTGTAGGTTCACTAGAACAGTTAGTTTCCTAACAGTTGCTGACAGAAAACAAAAGTAAAAGGCCTTCAAGGGCTCTCTCCTCTAGAATGAACAGGTTAAAAATTTAGTGATGTTAATGGTTTTAATTACTTGTCTTCCATACACTAGGCTTCCTGCTCATACAGAGCAAAACACTCCTCATAAGAGATTTGCTAATAAGAAAGCCCTTTTTAATCCCACACATAGTGATGATCACTCCCACATGCCAAGGGCCCCCTTAGAGCAGACACTTCATGATCATGGTCTCTAATTCATAAAACAATTCTGTATAACAGGAATGATCACCAGCCCTATTAGATAAACTAAGAAACTGAGACTCAGAGAAGTTAAATAATTGTGTAAGTTCACACAGCCAGTTAAATGACAGATCCAAGATTTAAACCCACCTATCATACATGTCTTTCAATAATTGACTCCATATAGATTAGCACTTTGCATAGGCAGTGATTATAAGATGCCATTTTTTTATTATGTGTTTTTCTTATCATTTGTGAAATGTTTTTAACTACTTATTATGTGACATACTTCCATGTGTTGAACACAGCAGGAATCTAGATAAAGCCCCTTAGATTTTAACATCATGGATCAGAAAATTAGATGTTACTCACAGAGAACAGGTCAGCATTCTGGCCATGGTCAGCTAATTTGCTCCCACTTTGCATTTTATTTGTACATTTTGCTTTGTGAAGTGAACTACAAAATAGTTCATGGTCTGAGGTTTTGGCATGCAGGATTGCTATAATCACAATGGTCCTCACAGGTGACTGGAAAATTACAAGGAGACTATGTAAGACAGACTGACTCTGCATCTTGATGTCACCCAGATAAACTCTACTCTTAGTATGTAGGTACCTTCTTCAGCCCTCATATTCCTCCAGGGAATTTTTTTTCCTCTTCAGATTTGTGGTATTCAGTGTGCTCTCTTTGCTCTTCATACCTCCTAACTCCACAGAAAGGCATCTAATTAAGTCATACTTTATATTATAACATAAAATGACTTACCATCATTCATGAATTATACCTCTTAGAACAATATTTATTTTATCAAAAGGAATTGATTTATAGTGTGTCAAATTTCCAGACAATATACTGAGTCATAGAGATTTCCTGTCTACTTTACTTTACCTAGATACAACTTGAATCAACAAAATTACTTGCCTACAGTCAAAAGTCATCAAAGTCAGGGTCATCCAAGCTGCCATGATTTTTTTTTTTATTGAGGCATAACGGATATATAACATTATAGTAGTTTCAGGTATATGCCATAATTTTACACTGGCATATATTGCAAAATGATCACCACAATAGGTATAATTAACATCCATCCCTATACAGCCTATGTACTTAAACATTGTTTTTCTTATGGTGAGGACTTTTAAGATGTTCTCTCTTAGCAACTTAAAATGCAATACAGTATTAGTATCCATGCTCCTCATGTTGTATATTATACCCATGAGTTATTTATTTTATAACTGGAAGACTTTACTTTTTGACTCCCTCCTCCCATTGCGCCCACCACTACTTCCCACCTCTGGCAACCACTAATCTGTTCTCTATGTATGAGCTTGGTTTTTGTTTCTTTATTTGTTTGTTTTTTTAGATTCCACAAGGTGAGATCACAGGGCACTTGCCTCACTGTGTGACTTATTTCACTTAGCATGATGCCTTCAAAGTCCATCCATATTGTCACAGATAGCAAGATTTCTTTCTTTTCTTTCTTTCTTTCTTTCTTTCTTTCTTTCTTTCTTTCTTTCTTTCTTTCTTTCTTTCTTTCTTTCTTTTCTTTCTTTCTTTCTTCTTTCTTTCTTTCTTCTTTCTTTCTTTCTTTCTTTCTTTCTTTCTTTCTTTCTTTCTTTCTTTCTTTTTTTCTTTCTTTCTTTTTTTTTTTATGGCTGATGAACACTTTCTTGTATATACCACATCTTATTTATTCATCCATTGAGGGATGCTTGGGTTGTTTGTATATCTTGTTTATTGTAAATAAAGCTGCAATGAACACGGGAGTGTAAGTGCATGTATCTTTTCAAGTTAGTGTTTTTGTTTTCTTAGAACAAATAACTAGAAGAGAAATTTCTGGATAATATGGTAGTTCTATTTTTAGTTTTTTGAGGAAGCTCCATACTGTTTTTTGTAGTGGTTGTACTAATTTACATTACCATCAACAGTGCATAGGATTTCCTTTCCTCCAAATACTCACCAACACTTATTTGTTGTCTTTTTGAAAATAGCTATTCTAACAAGTTAAGTGATATTTGAAAAAAAAGTCTATTCAGATCCTTTGATCAGTTTTTAATTCGATTGATTCATTTTTCTATTGCATTGTATGAGTTCTTTATATATTTTGGGTATTAACTCTTTATCAGGCTTATAATTTGCAAATATTTTTGCCCATTCAATAGATTTCCTTTGCATTTTGTTGGCAATTCCTTTTGCTGTGTAGAAGCTTTTTAGTTTGATATAGTCCCACTTGTTTATTTTTGCTTTTGTTGCATTTGATTTTGGACTCAAATTAAAAAAAAAAATCATCACCAAGACCCACCACATCAAAAAGTTTATCACCTGTATTTTCTTCCGGTATTTCCATGGTTTCAGGTCTCACATTCATCTTTAATCCATTTTGAGTTGATTTTTCTATATGAAATAATACCACACTTTTGAATGTGGCTGTCCCATTTTGAAGATACTATCCTTTTCCCATTGGATATTCTTGGTTCCTTTGTTGTAAATTAATTGACCACGAGTGTATGTCTTTATTTCTGGATGCTTTTTCATTCTGTTCATCTATGTGACTGACTTTATGCCAATATCATACTGTCTTGATTGCTACAGCATTGCAATATAGTTTAATGTGTATTATAGTATTATATAGCTTTAAAATATGGTCAAAAACATCAAGATAGTCATATATCCTGATTCTTTGTTAAGTCTAGTACTAACTGAAATATAAAGCATAACAAAATGCTGCTCTTCATGATCTGTGCCTTGTCTGAAGGCACAAAGCAAAGGGTGTGGTCTTGTAGTAGGTTGTAATTATACCAGCTGACCTGCAGCTGGACAAATTCAAAATTGAAAACTTTAAGGGAAGCTGGGGATATCTTTCTCCTGGTGTTGTTGAATAGTGAAATGTCCTATGATTCGTCCTTCTCTGTGGAAGGCTCTCTGACTGTAACCTCAGCTTAACAGCTTCCTGAAAACTACTGTGTATAACTTAGACTCATACTTGAACACTTCATGCAATAACTGAATTCCAATAAGCTCTAAAAGGTAAATATATTAAATTTATTCAAGAAATAAATTTATCAGACACCAAATATAACACTGCCCTTTGGAGTTCATGATTGAGGTGTCCTTGAAAATAAGATTACTTGTCATAGGGATGCCATTTTACTGCCCTCATAACTAAGCCTCCTTGGCCATGATTCAAGACAGAGTTGTATTTAATCTTATTCTGATAGTCCATGGTTTCACATCCTAAAAGTATATTCCATAGCAAGCTTTCAGTATTTTCTGGTAAAATAGCTGCAAAAAATTATTTTTACATTCTTAAGAACTAACTGAATGACACAGTAAAAGCTGAGTAATCTTAATTAAGCTTAATAAAATTAAGACAACACAGAAACATGCAGATTATTGATGTATAAATGAATTTCCTTCAGCTTTATTTTTTTATTTACCAAATTAAATTTTTTACATGTGTATTCCAATCCTACCCCATCTCGCCATCTTTCAATTAAAACGCACACAGAGCACTCTCACACACACACAGTCCAGAATTCCACTAAGGGAAATTCACAGTAGAGTTTAGGTACTTCATGAGTTTCTAATTAAACAAGATTTCCTAAATTTCACAAAAATGTGCCAATGTCGAGTGAACACACACTGCAGAAACATGGTTACCCCCTGAACACTGCACTGTAAAGTGTAGTAGGCCCTATACATTCACAGCTTTGTGTCACATTATTGTTTTATACCAGGAGCTAAAATGGTGGATAAGCTAATTTCATAGCCAGAAATAATCATAGCAGAGGTATATATCTGTATACTTTACTGTGTGTTTTTCTCAAGAATAATAAGCATTTCCTACCTATGTTCTGGGAATCAGAAACAGGTAAACCATTTACTTGAAAAATGAAGTATGAAAATAAAAATAAATAATAGACTCCAAATCTTTATAAATATCTATTTTTATGTTAAAATATTGTATCAACAATCAACAATTTTTAATGAATAGAACAAAACAAACACACATGATAGAACACTAAAATAAAATATAAAGATTCAATTTAGAAGAGAGATGGTCAACTATTTCCTCCAAATTACTAATTTTAAAAAGTCACTATTGATATAAAATTAAAATGGTTGTCCTCACAAACTAATAGTCTCCTTGACTAACTGATAGATTAAAAATGCAAATCTGATCTTTATATGAAAATCATAGAGAAACGGAATGGAATGTAGCTTTCACTATAGGCTTTTAAGCCTAAACTACTGTCACAAGATTAATATGTGCTTGAGGGAGACAGACAGAGAGACAGAGGGAGACAGAAAATATGTGTGTGGTGGGGTGAAAAAGATTGAGATTCACTATGGGTATATCTTAAGGGATAGATCTACCCCTAGCAATTATATGCTAAACTTAAATTGTACAATAATTGAATCCCAATAACACCGTTAGATCTGAGGAAAGGTACATAACGTTCATCAGATTGTAAATGGAATTTGTGACTTACCCAAATTGCTACTACCGCTTTATAACTCTGCTCTTTATTTCTTTCTATACAGTGAAAGTTACAGTCATAGTGTGGCATTACATCTTCTAAGAGAGCCACTGTACCTTGCAGGCTCAGATCTGAAGTTGACTATGGATGTCACGTTGCTTTTTGTTCACTAGTAGCTGTGGCTTGTAGTTTTCCGTTCTATGTATTGGATCAATAAAGCCAAAGCTGATGGTGCAATGGAAAACTACAAAAGTGCACTTTTTGGGGGGAATACCATGAAGAAACCCAATCTTTTATCCATTATTTTTTAAAAATAGATTAAGATGAACATCCCAGGGCTACTAGCTATAACTCTACGTGGGAAAATACTGAGATTTTAGGAGATGGTGACATGAATTCTCAAACCATTTCCTAAGAAAGGTCTGTAATAGGCCTAGTTGTCATAACCCTGAATTCTAATTTTAGCTCTATCTACCTAGTTGAGGGGTTTAAGTTAACTCACTTAACATCTGGGCTTCTCATCATTACTACACACACACGTGCACACAAATGGTAACTATGTGAAGTCATGGATGTGTTAACTGATCTTATTTTGGTAATCTTTTCGCCATATATACCTATATCAACTCATTATGTTGTATAGCTTAAACTTATGTGACTTATATCTCAATTATAGCTCAATAAGTTAGAAAAAAATAAAATAAAATTGAGACAGAAAGTCTTTTAAAGTGGCATTTCAAGATAATTTGATGTAGCAGCATTAACAGAAGTTGAGTCCCATGACTTTTTCAATATTTTTGGACTGTTATAAAATATTTTCAGGATTAAGTCATACAGAGATAAAGAGCATTTTAATAAAAAGATAAAATAGATACAATATCCATTCATTCCTCAAAGTGAAATAGAAGAGGTAAATGCTCAGTAGGAGAAGAGACTATGGAAACAACGATGATCAACTTTCTCATCTGAGGGTTTGTCTGTGTGGGAGGTGATTGCGTGAGTAGGCTTTTGCCCAGCTGTTGTGGGAGCATAAGTAAAATGGCAACTCCTTTTGAACAGAGAACTTATTAAGGCTTTACAGAGAAGGTAACAGCCTCTGGAAGAAACACAGGTTTTCTTTGGTGTAGAGGGCGGAATGGAATCCCTGGCAGTGGACAAAGCAGACAGAGCGGCAGGAAGGTAAATTAGGGCCTGCCCTGCTTTCAGGATGTGGTAAAGACTTTGATGTGCCTGGAATGGAAAAACAATGAAAAGTAATAATGTGAGTGGGGTTTACAATGGTAATTTACATATGTTTGAGAAGTAATTTGCTTCCAGACTATGGGTTTTGAACACATTCTAAAAGAAGTGTGTCAAAGGCATAGAGGTTAATCCTCAAATGACTCCAGGTTGGTGCACACAGAAGGAGGGGAAAAGTGGCAACAAATTCAGAAGCTGCTTGCTTGAATATCTGCACAGTTCTCATTTATTCCATAATCTGATTTAGGAATTGGATTAAATTTATCCAAAAGTAATCTTTTCCTATAGGTAACTATTTATTTCAGAGTATGAATATTATACAGTGGCTTTATAGTTAGAGTTTAAACATTACTGTAATAGTATTATATAATTTTTCTTTTATACTTTTTGTTTCTGTTTATTTTGTGCTGTATAAGTATTGATGAAAAATAAGACTTCCCTTACAAAGCCCAATTTATAACAGGGCAGTATTGATGACCAGGAGAAACAGTTTCCTTTCTTTTATTTTTTATTTTTTTGTTTAGATTTTATTTATTTATTTTTAGAGGAAGGAAGAGAGGGAGAAAGAGGGGGAGAGAAACATCAGTGTGTGATTGCCTCTCGGGTGCCCCCCACCTGGGGACCTGGCCTGCAACCCACGCATTTGCCCTGACTGGGAATCAAACCGGCAACCCCTTAGTTTGCAAGCCAGCACTCAATCCACTGAGCCATGCCAGCCAGGGCCAATTTCCTTGCCTTTAAATGAATGTATGTTCCTGCTGAAAAAGAAACAATTTTAACTTAAAATTAGGAAAACGTCCTTCTGTTATCGAACATTATAGGTATAAATTTGTTAAAACTAACTACTTCACCCTAAGTACAAAAATCAATCTTTGTCTTCCTTAGCTTTCTTGGTGAATGCTCATTAACATTCCTCAGTATAACCTTACACGTAACTTGCTGGTGCTCTCTGAAGGTCAGCATGCTATTTTAAGAAAAATACGAACAAATCCATAGTTGGTTTAAATGCAGACATAGGCTGTTTTATAAAAAGTGAATATAATGGCTTAAATAATAGTTTAAGCTAAGATCTCCAGTGTGCTTTGGAGGTTAAGGGGCTGTTTGCTTCCCAGCTCTGATACTGTATCCAAATAATACCATCGAAGGATGACACCACATAAATGTACAGTAGAAAGATGGGATTTAAGATAAGGTAGAACAAAAATAGTGAGATTTATTTTATTAAGATTCATTTATTAGTAAATCAGTCTTCAAATAATAAAAGTTCCTGTTTGTTCACAAAAGGTATCATTAGCTCCACAGTATTTAGGGACTTCAATTTGACTAGACTGTCAATTGTTTATGGATGGACCATGTCAGACATTAGGTCAAGAACCTGAACAAGGTGATAATCCTAAAAATTAGCATCATCTATTATGCGGGTTCTTTTTCTGATTCCTGACCTCCTCCTGATGCTTTCACCATTGGCCTTACTCCCTTAGGCCCTGAAAAAAAAAAATTCAGGAATGGTTTAAGAAGATGCAGTTTCGAGGGAAGACTAATGATATATAACTATACCCATTTTCCATTAGTATTAATGCAACCCTTTTGGTCATTCATTCCTGCCAAAACAACATTTTGGTGCAAGTTGGCTATTGTACTAAACTGTGACACTATGGGAGGAAATTTGTGAGAAGTAATAAGTAACATTTACAAGTCCTGTTTGGAAGGTTAGGTAGGAAACAAAGTTCGGAAGTTAGGAGTCTTAAAATTTTTAACAGTTGTGTTATTTTGCACAAAATATTTTAGGATCTTGACCAAGTCACTGGGCTAATACATTTTAATGAATCAGGAATCACAAAAACATAAAAGCTACCAAAAAGAGCGGATACACACACACACACACACACACACACACACACACAATCAAGAACATCACTGGACCCAGTTCTCAGCTGTTGACTATCATCTAGGCCCAAAGTAATATCAAGATTTTGTTGAACTCTATTTGGCTTGCTAATATGCTTTTTCCATGAATAATGATGAATTGCTTTAGAGGAGAAAAGGAGACTGTTATGCAGGTGAGAAGGAGCCAGGAAACACCAAGGGAACTCCTGTATAAACATTATTTGGACTTCCAAGCCACAGAGGGGCAGTGCCAAACACATGATAAATTTGATCACGCTTCATTCAGAAGTCACTTCCATGAAGCTAGGTAGCTTTCAACACCACTCAAATTCCCATGGGGTTTACAGAGTTGGTCTTGGTTTTTAAAGGATAGATGGACCTGTGAAAATGTATAGCCCAAGTGCCATAGAAAAAGAAGCAGTACAGAATGTCAGCACATCGTTGAGCCACAAGGAACAGAATCACTCATCAAAATTTGTTTCTTTGTTTTTATTGACCTAATAATTAGGGAGAGTAATTTTGGAGAGGGTGGAGCACTGAATACTAGTACAGAATTCAATTCTCCAAAATATGTTAGGACAAAGAAAGGTTAAACTCAAAACTTCTGTTCATTAATTTTACCATGAGGGGAAGAGCCACTGTCTTTGTAATTATCCTCCAAATCACAGATGAACAAAAAACTGTGAAACTAGACCTCAGTACAATTTTAGCAAAGTCTTAAAAGTTACTTCATTAATGTCTCCATTTTAAAAAATTTATGTGATTTTCTTACACTAGTTGCCTTTGACCACTATGATCTCCCCCTTCCCCCGGCCCTCCCCCCCACCCCTCTACACACACACTGAATAGATATCCTGCAAATAAGAGATCTCTATAGAAGACCCATGATAGTAAGTCTATTTAAGTTCTTGACCACTTGCCGTTTTGGGTATAAAAATGGTTGCTACCATGGGAAAAATAGTGACACATTAACTGTAGAAATAAAATGTGTAGTTATACTGTCTGCTAAATTTACTGAGATGCACAGCATGTTTAAGGTCAAGAACTCCCAGCACTTTGGCAAACTGTCCTTTATTAGAGGATACAAGAAATACATCTTTTTTATATTTTGATGATCAACAATCAGCAAGAAGGAAAACAATTAGGGATTTTGAGAAACAAACTGAGCCATGACCTTGGCATTCCAAATACTGGTCTTTTTCACTGAGCAGTAGTGTACAAAGATTTTCCTGGAGTGACAGTTTAACCTTTTCTAAAGTAAACATTCTTTTCCCTTTAAACAAAAGAGATTCCTGCTGCCCCTTACACACTTTGAGTAGATTGAATATATTAATTCAGGTTCTGTATAAACAGAGAGAAGAGCAGCAACATACTCCTCTCTCTTTAGAAACTGAAGGAAGCTGGTGCCTTGTCATTGGTCAGGGGGCACAAAGGAGGAAACTTCAGCAGCTGCCTTTGTTGTTAAGTTCTTGTAATGAATGTTCGTTCTTTTGCTAGTCAGAACCCATCCACCCAATACGCATATCCTAAAAGTTTCTTATGCTGAGGAAATATTCTGTGAGTGTGTAGGCATGTGTTGACCATGGATGGCATCTCTTATCACAGAATTTTACCTGGGAGTCAAAGCCACCTCCTAAAGGTAAAAATTTTATAGAAGGAAACTGAATACTCCTGGGTGCACAATGTCTAACTACAATGTCTAGCTACATTTTTGGCAGGTATGTACAGAAACTTTTAAAGATCAAATCATTCATACTGTGAAAAGGAAAACCAAAAGCCTAAACCCAAAAACCAGGTGAATTACAGAGTAAATGAAATCATATACACATACATTGAAAGTGGCACATAGATGGACCTCTAAGGAAAATTTACCTATGATCATTCTATAAATGTCAACAATTACTTATGTCAATTCTTATACTAATGCATTATGTTTTAAAAAATTCTTGTGAATAGATGCTAGTTATGTAAACACACAGACACAAACAAACACATAATATTAAAAATACATCTACTCTTACAACTGAGACACATGGTTTCCTGTAACTTTGAGTGCAGTTTTCCTTCTGGTAATACTTTACAACTATTAACTAGCTTAACGTTACTTCTAAATATTATTTTTCATAATCCATTTTTATTTCTATTTTTTTCCCATTTAAAAAGCACTCATTCTAAGCATGTTATCATTACTGTGATACTTTTCCTTATTTTGATTTTACTTTATCATCTTTCAGTACACAAGTAAAAATGTGTGAACATTATCTTCACATTGGTCCTATTTCTTGGGTGCCAGATATCCTGTATACACAGGACATGTTCTGTTTTTAAACATTCTGTCCTGTGCCCTAGAGGGAGCTTGTTATGACACCCTGAATGTCCTGTATTTATCTTTTTTAATGAATTATTTTGAAAAGTATTTCTAGAGATGCATACATGACTTGACTGACAACACAAACTGAGATTCGAACCCTTGCAAGATCTGAATAATTCCTTACAGTTTCTCCTTTGGTTTGACTGAAAAAAGGGGAAAAAAAAGAGACACTAACAAATTTTAAAAATATGTATTTTTTCTATTCAAAAAAGTGAAAAAAAACACACAAAACACTGTTGTTTGAATAAAATTCCAAGTCAGAGATTTCTGACAGCTCACGTTTTGTGAAACTCAGCCAACCAGGACAACCTCTTTCCATTTGTTATGCTTCTGACTGTCAACCACCGACTGGAGCTTTAGTCCAGGGAGCATCCTCACAGAGCTAAATTCCACCAGTCCCTAAACAGTCCAGTTTCTGAACACCCACCAACCTCTGAGCACCAAAATATTTATATAAAATTAATTTAGATTGATTCCAGGCAACTGTGCCTTACAGTTAAGCTCTCCTTTGTAGTCAATGAGAAGTTTGCATCAGCTTTCAAGTGCAGTCATTATTAGTTCGCAACACTTTCAATGGCTCATTCATCTTTATGATTAGGTTTAAGTTGAACTTATGAGCCACAATAATAATTATACTCCGCCATGAGGTGATTGTAAACATAACACAAACCTTGCCAAAACACAAGTATAAATTTTGCGATGAATGTTTTGAATAGTGGACAATTACTAGAAAAGGAAAAAGAGATTTTGAAGTTTTTTGTATATATTACAATTCTTCAGTCAATATAAAAAATGATGAATACTTAGATATAAGCCAGCATATAATACAGCTAAGGAAAAGAGATGTATAATTTCTCTAGTAGTAAAAAAAAAAAAAAGTAATGAATAACAAAATACGGAAGATAAAATAATCACAAAGCAGTTGTAATGGCCGCCTGCTATGTATATAATCAGTTTTATAGCTAAAATGATTACATACACTGCTACCAGAAGCATGTTCTGATTCCAAAATTACAAGCAAATTTTTAAGTGTCAAAATAAAATCTACTACAAAAATGAAAAATGCTATAGCTCCATTTACATTTACAGACATTTTCAAAGATCTAAATGCCTCACTCTTTTTTTTTAGCATAAACACAGACACAAGTTATCACAATGCAGAAAAAATTTTCCCATTTGCTTGTGCAATATTTTTCTCCTGAAAATGACTTGTTTTTAAGCCTAATGTAAGGAAAACCCATATAAGGCTTGAGAAAGAATAGCAACTTTTTTGCCAAAAAGAGTACCTTTTTCTTATCAGTTTCTAATTCAGAACTTGTTGGCTCTCTTTAACAAATGCAATTGAGGACATTTCAATTTATATGAGACACTGCAATCAAACTTTAATTCTGAAGAAAAGGGTCCCCAAATTCTTAACATTTTAAATAATCCATTGAGTGAAGCCTACTTATTTCTTGTTCATAGTTCTCAGTATCTTGTTAGTGAATTGAAAGAAAATCAGTGTTATTAAAGTACTTTGTTGCTTAAAAAATCTTATTGAATTTGTTAAAGAAAGAAATGACAAAAAATTTATTCCTTTAAGTGTCAAGGCTGTTATTAAAATGGAAACTATTATTTCTGAATGGGAAATGAAATTCCAACTTGAAGTGAATAATTATTATGGCTCCTGCCATGACTTCTGTTCAGAGTAGATTTCATCCACTGAAAAATAGTTTTTTTTTACATGCATGAGATTTTTCACCAGCATGAGGACATGTGGAATCATTATACAGAGTGATGAAGAAGAAGGAAATAAAAATTCATGATAATGCTTTTTTTCTACTGGAAAACATTTTTCTAAAGCCATTGATGATTAGATACAGAGGAATACTAAAAAGTGGAAAAGCAAGTTATGCCTTTAAAGATGGTATTATATGCTTAAAAATCAAATTTGAAGAGTAATTCTCAAAATAATATATTAAGAAAGACTACACACAATACCACAAAACATTCAGGGGCTTTTCAAAGTGAGAAAACAAATCATAGAAACAGCACCCAAGGACACAGGTCAATCTAACTTTATCTTGTTCCTTCACAACCTTGAAGTCTACGTAGTTATAAGGAGATGGAATTACCGAGGCTGCATACAGCTGGAAATCCTTCACTCAGTTTCCAGAAGAATAAGAGTCAAGGAGCTTTATATCTTACACGTTTTGAAATTAAAGTTGAAAGATGCCTTGGCCACTACTAGAGAAGAAAAACTGTGACTCTGTTGACGAGAAAACGTTGCCACCTGCCCTCGAGACCCTCACGGAGCTGGGCTGCCCTGCCTTGCTAGACACCCCCCTTAGCCTGAAATTCATTCATCGTCCAGCAGATTCCCCTTCTCTGCCCTCACATGCATCTGAGCAGCAGAAAGCAGAAATCTCCGTCTCTGTGGTAGATAGAGGAGTAGGCAGGGAGGCCGTTACAACTCCTCTTCGGCCTCCCTGTGCAGTGGTTCCATTCAAGGTTCTCAGTCTTCCCTTTCTCCCTCAGCCTCAGACAGCGTACAGATTGCTTACTGTGAGCGGTACTGTAACGGTGGGTAACTGTAACCCACCTCACCATTCTTTTGACAGTGTTTCCGTAAGTGCTAATTCTGACTAATGTGTAGCTTGTAGATGAACATCATGTTTGTATAAGAACTCCAGGAACTAACTTCAGAAGACACGGGCTCTGACCTTCGGACATCCCAGCTCTGGGAGGTTTACTGACCTTCAACAGTGGAGCCACAATGGCATCAAACAAGGGTGATGAAAACCAGGAAGGTGCACACTGGAGTATTATGTGACCAGTTTTGAGGTCCTTATCAGAATGAACTGTGTTAGTCTGCACGTAGAGAACTTTTCAACCCCTTCCCCTAGATCTCTTTGTTCCGCACTTCCTCTCTCTCCTTGCAAAAAACCTCTACTCGCACTGAGTTGTTTAGATGGGGTTTGAGACAGGAGTCCACTATCTTCTCAGGTTACCAGTATTTGAATAAACCACCTTCCTTCTCACTAACACCTGCCTCATGAGTTTGGCTTTCATTGCAGCAGGCAGCGGGACCTGCTTTCACTCACAGTACAGGCGTGTGGCTAATTGTTGTGAAGTTGGGTACCTGATTGTAGAACACTGATAAATCAGAATCCTTTCCTTTTTTCTTTCTCCATGACAGGTAGAGTAAAACAGCAGCTAGGTGCTGTACATAAATGTCTTTGAAGGCAGCACTATTTTTTCTTGTTAGAGCTCATTTGATGCCTGAAGGGTTCAACATCCAATGCTATTTTCTTGGAAACTGCAGCAAAAGATACTGGTGTCCACACTTGGCATAGAGGCTGTAGTGACACCTGCCGTTAATAGACCATAAAAACTTTGACAATGAACATATTGGCTCCAACCATAATGGAATGAAGGTTCAAGACTCCTTCTAAGGTATTTTGGACATTGTGTGGCAGCTAAACATGAAGAGGAGCCATTAAGACAGGTGTTAGGATCTTCCCACCTTAATTAATGGGCCATAGGGTTCAATTTTATTTAATTTAGTCAAATGAAATAATGCCATATTTTTGTACTTTAGTATTTGGAACAAATTCACATTGTTACATTTATTATCCCATTTAATCTTCATAACTCTTAAAAGTAGGTATTATTTATTCTTTTTACAAGGAAAAAAGCTGAGACATTGCAAAATTAGTATCTATGTAATGTGATACATAAGAGAAGGACCCAGGCCTAGAAACCTCCTTGGACTGTGAGGAAACCTCTGGATATAACTGGTAGAAAATGGGATCTAATTTACTTAAACAAATAAGGATGACATTGACACATGTATTTGAAAAGTCTGTGACAGGGCTGGTTTCAAACCTCAGGGCTGATGTAGGGACTCAGTGTTATGAGTATTCAAGTCCTCTCTAGTTTTTGGCATTCTGTTTTCCGTACTGGGTTCGTTTCCAGGCCTTGTGACACCAAGTTCAGAGCTATATTTTCCCAGGTTGAAGTGCAACTGAAAATATAGTGCCTCTCTTAGTGCAGCCCCTGAAATCCTCCTTGAGACTTATTGGCTCCACTTGGATCACATGCCCTTCTCCCTCCAATCCCTGTGGCCAGGAGAATGAGTGCTGTTTATACAGAGGCCTGAGTTGATGACCCATCATAGAGTAGGAGCATGGGAGATGCATTTTCACATGTATATGCAATAAGATTTAAAAATGTGTGTTGTTCCTCCAAAGGGCACTCTTTCCAGAAAGACGGATACTGGATTTCAAAGTGAAAACAAAACCAAAGTAGATCTCTATTACAGGCCTCTCCCAATGCCCCCATCCTCTCTATTGATCCTGGGCCCCTCATCTCCTCATAACACACCATGTGATACAAAAGAGCTGTGCTGTGTTGAGGTGAGAATTAGATCTTCCACTGACATTATCATCTTTGCTACCTTGTATGTAGTTTAACTGCCTTGGAGGGGCAGGCATCCATAGTTATTAACAACTCTAATTACAGTCCCTACTTCAGGCACAATCTCTACTTCTCCTATTAGACTGAATGTTTCCTCAGCAGATCAAGAATTCAGTTAATTATGAGGCAAATTGTGCAGTAATTAAATGCTCTTATATTTCCTCACCAAGGCTAAGAATGATAGTAAAACTATTATTCGGTAAGCACCTGCTATGTCTTTGGCTCCTTTACCAAGAAGGCATTATTATCCTTATTTGGCAATTAAGAATAATCTAAACTACAGGTTAAAAGAAAAAATATATTTAAAAAACATTTAAGGGGCTTGCTAGACAAAAGTACATTTTTTTTTCCTGTGCTCTTGCTAAGTAATGAGCTGTTTATAATCAACCAATGCATACTTAACATAAGGGTAAGTAGCTTAAATTTTCTTTTGTAAAAATATTTTCAGTCATGGTTCATTGCCTTCCAATCTTCAGATTTGGGCCAGATCTTCTTTCTTTCTTTAATTCTCTACTAAGTCAAACTGTTTGCAAATACATTTTATAGCAAATCCATATTAAAGGAATGACTACTTATACTTTTTATTTCTGCTTAAGTCTGCCTTATTCTGGAACTTGATTTTAAAGTAATGACTATACATTCTGTTATTTGATAAAGCGATAACTTGTTGACAAAGTACAGAAGATTAGTGTATAACTGGTGCACTATTTCACAACTGTGTAATTACACCAACCAGGGCTTAAGTTAATGAGCTTCTTAAAAAATGTTTTGACTTTGGGTGGTAAACACACAATACAGTGTACAGATAATGTATAGAATTGTAATCTTGAAACCTATGTAATTTTATTAATCAAGACCACTGCAAAAATTTTTAATTAAAAAAAAGCTTTGGAAGAAAGATCAAAGATAAAAATAATGGTTTGGATGGGATAGAGCTTATGTAGTCCATCAAAGCTCCATCTCAACTATTCTAGAAAGATAGCTTTTATACTCTTTTCAAAAACTGCCCAAGAAAAAGGTGCCAAGTTAAAATCTGTATGAAATAATAATTTCCCAGATGATTATATTATTGATTTTTCATGTGTGAAATGTCACTAGAGACATGGTTTATAGATTTGAAATGATATTTGTACAGTTATTATCTTTAAAATATATGGTTTCATTTGAAGATGTCCTATTAAGAAATTCTAAGTGTAAATTTATAGTCATTGCCTGAAAATCTGTTTAACCCCATCATGATTCATAAGCATCCACAGTCAACATTGGTTCTAGGAAACCAGTTACTCCACTGTTATCTGCCGATGCCTCAGGCTTCATGTTTATCAATTAAAACAGAGGAAGAAAAGCCTCTTTCTGTGATTGAAAAAGAGGAGAATAACTATGGGAATTAAGTGAATGCCACCCAATATTAAAGAGGTGGACCAATTTTGAGGAAGAAATACAAACTATCCCTCTTCACTGTTTTCCTTTAGAATATGTTGAGTTCATCTTTTCAATCTATTCCATCTCCAATCGTGGATGTTTTCAGGATAACTTTACTAAATAAATTGTTTTACTATGATAATGTTTCCCTCCTCTCATTACTGAAAATTCATCTGTTTGGACAGAAAGAACACTTTTTCTAGCCTGGTCATTCCATTAACTTTTAAAAATATACTTAATATCTCAGAGTTTAAACAATCCTTCTAGGTCTATAAAGTCTATGCTGTAAAGCCTTACATTTGATAGTGTCTGCAGCTCTTGTCACAGTGAAACAGTAAGTATCAATAATTGCTTACTGGTTGTGACAAATAAAATTTTAAAAAAAGATTTCTCTTCAGGTAAAGAAGCACTACTTAATATAGTATGAAAAGAGATGATATGTAATTTACTACAATAATCTCATCTGTATCTCAAGGGCCCAGAAGTTGATGTAGAAACTAGCGATGTAGGACCACAACAGTGGAAACTTTAAATTAAGTTGTTTCATCATACTTAAATGTGGATGTGTTTGTGTTTTTACAAGTTCTTATAACCAGCTAACAGCTAATGTTGAATTATGCTATGTGCAGGTATTTAGACTACTAAGCATATTAGCTAAAATGGGACACTTTCCCATAAAAAGGCAGCAGAATGCATATTTTTAAAAGAGGATTTTATATATATTTTGTTTGCGTATCATCATGTATGCATTTGCATTACATACAGTGAATGCTTATGAAACTAAAACTAAAATTTTGCATTGTATACATAAGCTCAAAGAAACAGAAAGTTTAAAAACACTTTTAAAGGTGCCACCATGACTTCTCCTGAAGTATTGATACAAAGGTAGCATATACGTGAGAGGGAAGACTGTTACAATGATATCTTATTCAGCACTGAACTTGCCTATTTCTTTTTATATACCTGATATGGGAGGCAGAGGTTTATATCAAAATACTGGGCTGCAATTTCTGGGCAGTGAAAGAAGATAACCAATTCACAGGGTCCCAGCGAGCCCAATCAACTGACTTAGTCTATTCAAAAAAACTGACTAAACTTATTTGACCTGATTATGAAAATTGTTCAATTTTTAAACTGTGAGACGCAAAAAAGATTCACCTTTTGCAAATCATAAACCAGCATTTCACTTGGATAGTTTCTAAGAATATAAATAATGACATTTCCATTTATAATGTCATAAAAAAACAATTTCTATTAGAATCTATTCTGTAAAAGAAGCATGAACCAGCTAACAATGCCTTTCATTTCATTGTTTTTGTAGATTATTTAAAATTTCATTTTAGGTTTTAGTGCTGGATAATGAAGAAATCCAACTATATTATTGTAGTATACAGAAAGCCAGGGTTGTAAAACCATTTCAAAAAATGATATACTGTTTAAAATACATAGTATCAATGCCTTTGGTATGAAACTGTAACATTACTCTTGATGAACACATTACCTTTTACATACGTACCTATGTATAGTCTCTTAGTATTGCCTCAACCACCCATTAATTACAACTTGCAAACAAAAACAAGCCATTCTTCCCAGAACAAATAAGATCAAGAAATAGGGAAGTGAGCAGGTCTGTCTTATTCAAGTACCTGGTAAACCAGTTGGTTTCCAGTGGGGGTCACTCTGTGCACCATAGCCACACATACCTGTTTTCAGTTCCTTAGAGCGTCAAAAACAACTATCTACACCAGCACGAAGCAAACTTTTATGATTATAAAAGTCCTTTATAATCAGAGATGATGACAATCCTTTGTTGTATGAATATATGAGACAAAGATGTTCGAGGCACAGTTAGTGTTGATTTATGGTACGGAGCCTGACGTAAGATGGATGAGATTTCCTGGCATGGTGAATAGCACCCCCAGGGGGTGTGGAAGGCAGTGCCTGGGGACAAATTTATTTTTTAAGCAAAAAGCAGACCATTCACTGGTTTGGGTAAGTACAGTTTAAAGGAGAAAAAGACAGAAAATGCAAGTATAATTTTATATCCTGCGATACAGCAGTTTCAAAGTCCAACATTCAGATGCATTTCCTGGAATGGGCCGTGTTAACTGGGAAGGCATCAGGAAGCGCACGAGTCAGGAAAGAAGTCATTAGCACAGCTGAACAGTCATTTAAACCTTACATCTTAGGGACCCTAATGCCATGACAAAAGTGAAACTCCTAATTGAACATGTGAGGTCTTTGCAAAAATCCAAGAATTAATGAACGCCTTAAATGGCTTTCCTCTTAAACAGAGCTGTGCATCAAACGCAACACTAGAGTGGCATTTTAAGAGCACAGAGCTCTTTTGGTTACACATCATCACTGATACAAGATGCAGCTCTTTAATAAGCCCAAATACCACATAATGAAAGGACTTTTACCGAAGCAATGCAATAGTCATAGAAACGTGCGTTCCAAGAACTAATTTGTTGGAACTTGATAATAATAAAAGTAGTTTGGGTTTTCGTAACAGCCTTTCAGTTAGAATTCAACAGGCCCATAGACATCTATGACGGCCAACAACTTCAGAGCCCCTCCGGGAGTTACCACAGTTAACTCCAAAGAAAAACTCTCAAAGGAACCTAAGTAGGTGGTAAACAGCACACACAGGCAAACGCATACACACGCTCAAAATACTGCAAAATTTCATATATACAACTTACACCCATCCATATTTTCCCTCTGAAAACTGAAATACCCTGGCTCCAACTATTTACACTTGGGAAAAGAGGACTCAGATGGATTTAATCATCACTAAGGAAATGCATTCACTTGGAGACAGAGCTAATTTATTATAACAAAAAAGCAAAATGATCTCTGGTTTATATTCAAAGATTATTTCTAGACTCAGTGGAAAGCGGAAGGTGCCCAGGAGACTTCCAGGAACACAGCAGAGAGGCTGGGCAGTAGCAAGGACAGCTCAGGTGTGCTTTCAGCTCAGTGGTAGTGATTAGCTCTATGGCCAGGTGCATGATATAAATACAAGCAACTCCAGTTCTCATCCTCTGCCAGATGGTGGAGCCCTTGGCTGCCTCAACTTTGGCCCAGGAGTGCATAAATAAATTCCTGACCATCCTAGGCTTCAGTGAGCAAAATATTCAGTCTCTTCTCATAGGTATGGACTTTAGGGCATTTGATGGAGGTATAACACAACAGGCGATCTTTCAGCCCTGATTCTAAAAGGATCAAGGGCCGAATTTACCTCCAATAACATTTCTTATGCATAGAACCCTTCCATCAAAGCTCAGGGGCAGCTAATCTAACAGGTTTTTCAACAGATTGTTGTCAGATATATTTGTATATGAACAGCTACTACTACTTCTGTTGTACAGAAAATGCACAGCTGGCTTATAGTTTCTATAAGTTTTTTCTCCTTCTTTGGATGAGGTAATAACAGAATCTTCGCAGCAAGGTTCAAAAAGTATTTCTGCTTTGTAGGCCTGCTTAGCCCTTGTCCATGAGGTTCTGAACCTTGGCCCTGCCAACAGCTTCTCCATCTCCTCATGGCTCCAGGTCAGTGAGGCTGGTCTGTCATGAAGGCAGCTGAGTGTCTAACCTATGTGATTTCTGCAGTGTTCATTTATATTGTAGAAAACATTTCTTACAGTGTTGAATTATAATCTACATCTAATATTTATAGTGTTATTGCAAACTGCACAAAAACACATCCATCAATGAGTTCGCTAGTATGAAATTACTAAGTAACTGGTATTTCAAATGCTTGCTATTGTTTCAAATGCTTGGTGACTTGTTAAATAGGCATTTGAAAATAGGTGTTTTAATCAGATTGAAAAAATATTGGTTGATGTTTTTGTATTAATGGGGAACAAGTTATCTTTTCACTATTTTAAATAATGAAATATCCAATGTGTTTTCAGAAAGAAACTAAATTTGAATAACGAAAAAAACATATTATTAAAGCAGTTTTCAGTAAAGAGCTTTAATAATCTTTTCTCTTTTTATCTGACAGGACAAAATTAGATGGATTTGTTTATTGTTTCTTTTATGATTAGTCCCCAAAACACTTGCTTTGATTAATTTCAAAAGGTAAATTTAACTGGACCATTAAACCAAGGCTGTGTGTTTTACAGAAATGATTTTTTCTATGTTAAATAAAGATAATTTCAGCAGTTAAGCACAGTATGAGCTTTGAGGTTCTTGTTAGCCAAGGTAAAAAGGAAAACGATGCGCATTGTGTAATGTGTTTACTGTCTGGTGAATTAGAGCATGCTGGTATTGGGTTGAAGTAAATTTATTTCTTGACACTATACTCATTTACAATAAATTAAACTAATACAAAATGCTTTTGAAAATAACAAGATCTAGGCATTGTGAAGTATAATTAGGTTCCATTATAAAAGTTAACCTAATTATATTATACCATCGTTGTTAAAAAAGAAAGATAAAAAGATGATCATTCAATCAGAAGAATGATACTGGTGTTCAGTTTTCCCAGGAAACTCTATGGAATAAAGAATCAGCTAACAGTTAACAGATGATTAATTTCAGGAAAGCAGATTTCTTCTAAACACATCTTAATAAAAAATATGGTTTAAGGTACTTATTCTCTATTTGCTCATGTATTTCCCCAGTAATAACGACAGAGTCAGAAAGCCATGAGGTTACTTTTGATGCCACCACTGTGACATGCCAGTATTGCATTCAAAATAAGTTATCATTTATATTATTTCATCGATAGGTGTTTATATCAATGAACCCACAAAATTTTTAGTAAAGATGTAATGCCATTTTCTGTAGAAACTAAGGAAAACAGTATGTTCATGATACTGAAAATGTTATAAGCACGGTTATAATAAGCACCATCAGCCATCATCTCTTCAGTCACATGGATGCCACCGAAGCATGTTAAAACAGTTTAGGAGGAGAGCCAGTCTGAATTACTAGAATCATGTGAACAATGTTTCCTGAGAGACAAAATGGATTCCATTTAAGAATATACAAGGGTCAAAATGAGCTACAAAACAAGGAGCTCTCTAATGCATTTTCCAGAAAAGCAGATTTAATGACCTAAATAATAATAACCAGTAATTAGCATACTAGCTATTTGTGTGTAGTGCTTAAGGGCACCAGAGCATCCTAGTACCTTAACTAGTTTAAAGATTCTCTCCCAAATTCTTGTTTATAACACAGATTTACACTCTGTATGTAAAAAGAAGGAATTTTATATATAAAGATAAGATGATCTTAGGTCAAACATTACACATAGTTCATCTTAAATCCATAAATTGTCATAATGGAAATAACATAAATAGTTAAAAAATAAATAAAAAGGAGAGATGAATAATTTGAGCCTCAAGTAGAACATGCCTGTTCTCTGCAAACAACTCTCTTGCAACCTCAGGAGCTTTGCGGAAAAGAAAGATTACATAGCATTTTCCAGGATACACACACAGCTTGGCACTTTTATTTACACAGGCATCACAGCATGTAGGGGGCCACATATTTTCATATCTTTTCCTCCTGTATTGAACTATATGCTTTGTAGCAGACCCCAAAGAGCTGGCACAGTGGAAAGCCCAGGTTTGCTGTGGAATCATGTTTTGTGACAATGCAATGTGAAAAGACGAAGAGACATAACCAAGTGTGTGCTACATGATAAAACTCTTCATACGTAAGCTTGCTATCTGAAGAAAAACATCCTTAACCCAATAACTAGGCAGGTACCCATAAATTCTGAAAACCTAGACATTCTGGCCAAGTTGCTACTTCTGTGGTCTCTTGTTGAAAAATGTATCGATTCACATTAATAGCTTGATGATGGGGGCCTGGGGGAGAGGGAGTGTCAGGGTGAGTAGAGCTTGATGTGTTTGCTTTCTAATCAGTGTCACTCAATCAGAGCATGTGGCCCAATTAGCATCTTATCATGGTATTTGCTTTCTTCTCTTTTTGTGCTGCATAATTTGGTACTTTGTTATACCAACTTATGTTTCTTAGCTGCTTCATGCAGCACTCATTTATTTGGAAGTCACTTGTCAGAAAAACTCTGAAAGAGAAAATTCCAGCTGAGAAAATAGTTATCTATGGAAAACCCAAGTCCTCACTCATTCTACTTTACACATAAATCTATCAGGTTCGCTTTGTCTGTCTATAAAAGGTCAGAAGCAGCAAAATGGAAGAAACTACAATGTGCTATATAGAGACATAGTTATACAAGGCTAGTGGAGAAAGGTGTATTGAGAATAGCAAAGAATAATAGCTGACAATGTAGGAAGAGACAAATAAGCTATATAAAGCTCAGGTAGGAGAACTTTAAAGACAAACTTTTTTTTCAGGTAGAATTCTCAAGAAACCGATTCTGAAGTAAGGATTCAAAGTGCAAGTACTTATTTATAAAGTTTTCTCTGGAGAAATGAGTAAGGGAGTGGGTAAACAAAACAAAACAAAATAAAAAAGGGTATGGAAACCAAGCAAAGTAGAATTTTAGGTCAAATTCCAACCTTAGCCTTACCCTGTGTGAAATTATGCAGAACATTTTATACCTCAGAGTTCGTCCCTTCTCAAAGCAAGAAACCTCTACTTTTGTGTCCATTTATTGGTTATTCATTCATGTAGGGCCATGGACTGGGAGGTGGGGGGGTCATCAGGAGGTTGTATCCTGTGTCCCAGGAGCCCAAAAGAAGAAAGTCACATATGCAAACCATTCACAGCACAGCACACAGACACAGGAGGATGGGGTTACAATGCCTGTAAAAGGGTCCTAAAGGGATTCCTTTAGGCCGCCAATTATATATATCCATTTCCTCATGCCTGGTCATTTAATGCTCCTAACAATCACTGAGGTCAAGAGTTATTCCTTATTTAGTGCCAAAAACAGATCGATGGCAATAAAACTTTTTATCAGTAGGCTCATAATGAGAAGCCTGAGTTAATTTAACTCAATAAAGTTTTACCCCTACTTCTGGGGTCAAAATAACAAAGTAGGTATAGTGAAAAGACCATAGGATTTAGGAATTAAAAGTTCTAGTCCTGTCTCTGCTGCTGCTGGATGCCTACATGATCTCGATGTGTGTCCTAAACTTACTTTGATGATACGAATGGCTTCTTAATACCCCAATTCAACCAGCTCCATACGTACCCCCAAAACCCAAAATAAAGTGTTGAAAATTAGTCTAAATGAGTCTAAAATGGGTCTAAATGGGTCTAAATGGGTCTAAAAGACCCAGAGTCTGGCAACCAGGAAATACTAAACAAATAAATATTCGCTAAAAAAAACAAAAATAAAAATAAATGGATTTAGCCAATATTTAATTTGGCTGTTAATATCGAGGACCCTGAAGGGGAAAAGAAACACTTATCAACACCCTAATGTAGTTTTAGTCACAATATGATATGTTTGTCTTAAATTCCTGAAATTGTCCATAAATATATCAAGTTGCTAGCTTATAATGTAGTCACTTTTTTTCTAATAGCTTAACTATATATACATTAAAGTGAATGATAGTTCTTTAAATTGCCTGTATATTTAAAATGTGTCAGTACTCAGAGGTTATAATTTTCCAGAGAACAGTAAATAAATCTACTAAAGGCATATTTATAAATGTTTTAGTTTGATTTCATTTTCATATTTTAATTTTTTTGGATTTTGTGGAGTTGTGTAGAAATCTTCCTTTTCTAATGTATTTGTTAGAATTTTTTCAGAAACATCCATATTTAGATTTTTCAAGGCAATCTTGTATCTGCATACAGACAGCTGAGATGACAATTTTAAAACAACAAATCCTAATCTCTAGTGACTGTATATCTGTGTCACAAAACAATCACATAATCAGGCATGATTAAAAGGTTTGCTGATCAGAGCCATACAGCTGAGAGCCAAAAACGGGAAAGTATGATCTAGTTTTCTGCTTTATAACTGCAAAGAGAGATTGGCACATAGACCATGGAAAGCAGCTTTTCTTACACAATTTAAATCCAGTGCAATATTGGATGAAGAAAATGTCCACTAGCAAATAATTCCTTTGAAAATAAAGCTAGACATTGGAGTTTTTTGGTTCACACCATCAATTCAACATTTCCAATTTTACAAATCTGTGTTTAAAATGAAAATGCAGGATGCCATGTTATACATAAACTTTAAAAAGATTTTAAACACAGTTATCTTCTACAGCAAGCTCATATTGAAAGTCTACATGAAATGAGAAAAAATGATGACTGGTACTTTAAGTAAACATTCAATAACAATAATAATGATAATAATAATGCAAAGGCATTTGCATATTTGTAGATATTCCCCAGAAAGAACTCCTGCCTTTGTCTTTGTCTGATAGTATCTAGCCCCAGTCCTTGACCCACAGCTGGTACTCAGTCAATATTTTTAGTTGAATGATTGAATGTTGTTTGAATGAATAATGAGATGTAGAAATGCAAAGTAATTGTCAAAAAATCTAGGAATCATAGTGATTTCTGTACTGATGTCCACAGAATACTAGAAATTGCAATCGCATTACTATGAATAATCCACTGGACTAAGGAAGAAATATACTTTAGCATGCTGATTATTTTTTAAAGGTACAATTCATATTGTTATACATAAAGTGCCTGATTATAAATCTTGTATTCTCTCCACAGCTGACTCCTTTGAGAAAAATATAAGAGCAAAAACACATGAAGGATGGAATTCTGGTGTCACAGACTGGCTTCACTAACCCAGAGATTTCCTTACTCTCTGTACATTATGCCGGTGATTTTGGATCGGGCTCAGACAAAGCAGGATAGTGTTAGTTGAATAGGCTCTTTGGCACAGTTCCTGTTATCTTTTATGTACCCTGGCAATGTTCCCAATAGTAGAGCTGCAAACTCCTGCTTCCTCTATTTTTATTGAAATATTGAATGTAATAGAGACTAGTCAGAATTATCTGTACCTAATAGGTCTATGGGTTTAAATTCTTCTAGTTTTTATACCTCTTTCCTTTATACTTTTTAATCTTTTATTTTCCTTAAATTCCATCCTTTTGGCTTTCATCCTGTATATACCCATTTCTGAATATTAAACCATGAAAGCTCTATATGGTCTTTTCCACTATGACTTTCTATGTGCAAATAACTAAATTTCAAGTGGTGACATAGACTGATTAACAAAGTGACACCTAAACTCATCATGGTTAGGTCAAATGCCACCATTCAAAATGTATGATTAGGCACTACAGTGTTAGATCATTATAAGAAACCAAAGGCCAAGAGACATTTGAAAAGATGTTCAACATCACTGGTCATCAGAGAAATGCAAATTAAAACCACCATGAGATATCACCTCATACTTGTCAGAATGGCTGCCATTAATAAATCAACAAACAACAAGCGCTGGTGAGGTTGTGGAGTAAAGCGAACCTTAGAGCACTGTTGTTGGGAATGCAGACTGGTACAGCCACTGTGGAAAACAGTATGGAATTTCCTCAAAAAACTAAAAATGGAATGGCCTTTTTACTCAGTGATCTCACTTTTGGGAATATATCCTAAGAATCCTGAAACACAATTCAAATGAATATGCGCAGCCTTATATTCATAGCAGAGTATTTTTTCACATCAGCCAAGATCTGTAACAGCCCAGGTACACATTAGTAGATGAGTGGATATAAATGATGTGGTACATTTGCACAGTGTAATATCATGCTGCTATAAAAAAGAAGGAACTTGTACTTTTTGAGACAGCATGGATGGACCTGGAGATTATTATGCTAAGTGACATCACTTGTATGTGGAATCTAATGAACAAAATAAACTGACAAGCAAAATAGAAACAGAGATATAAACACCTGGAACAGGCTGATAGATGTCAGAGGGTTTGGGCGAGGGGAGGCTGGATGAAAGAAGGTGAAGGGATGAGCCAAAATACAGATATGCATGACCCATAGACACAGACAACAGAGGGAAGGAGGGGTGGCACCTGGGTGGAGGTGGGCAAAGTCGGGGAAAGTAAAGACATGTGTAATAGTGTCAACAATAAAAATGAAGTTTAAAAAAATAAGTTAGTGCATATCTACTGCCTGTGAACTATAAATTCAAAAGAAGAAATGGGAAAAAAATGAAGGCATCAAACGATATAAAGTGCCCACATTATTCTCAAATTTAAATGCACCTGCTAAATTAACTGTCCCAACAACTGTGTTTCTCATGAATTAAGCAAACCTATTCTTTGTTCTTCATAGGAGCTCCAGTTCAATTTGGGTTGTCTGTCAGGGAGATGTCTCCTGAAGATGAGCAAAATGACAGTTCATTTTAAATTAAGATGGGAAATAATGATGTTTTATATTCCTAATCATGTGTTTTTAATAGATAATTATGAAGAACACTACAGTTTTAACATTTAACTTATTTTCTAAACAGTAAAAATTTAGGAAGCATTTAGCAGTGGTAGTACTTAGAGGTAGTAAATTTTATCTGAAATCTAGAATCACTGACCTTTGTACTTTTATGTTATAAAATTAATCTGTAGTAGGGATAAGGATCCATAAGAAGTATTTCTTTAAACAAGCATTTTAAAAAATCCTTGAACATACCTAGTATGAAAATAGTGTATTTATATATAGTTTGTTATATGCACAATTGTAATGAATCCATAGGTGTATATACTGAAAGACCTAATATGTGAGACTTCAAGAAAAGGTAGAATTTGTTGTTAGGAATGTCAGACATCACTTGAGTACATTAAATGGGCCAGATGCTGCACTAATTACTTTTACGAACATGTAGGTAATTACTATTTTTAACCCCATTTTACCCATGAGGAAACTGAGATGTGGATATGCTAAATAAGGAGTGGAATTAGGGATTCAAACTGAGGAATGTCTGAATCCAAAGACATCCTTAAACACTAAACCGGCACTGTACAACATGATAGCTTCCCACCACATACGTGGCTATAGCTTAAACTGGAGTAAGTCATTGAGAGGAAAATACACACTGGATTTCAAAAATTAGTATGAGAAAAATAAATATTTAATAAATAACTTTTATACTGATTATATGTTGAAATTATAATACTTTGGGCTATATTGGTTTAAATAAAATATACTCTTAAAATTAATTTTACCTGTTTCTTTCATTGTGGTTACTTAAAATTTTAAATTACAGATAGAGTTCTCATTTGTGGCTTCACTATATTTTTACTGATGCAGAATCATGCTGCATCATGACAATTAAACTGTATAGGCTCAATTTTTCTTTGACAAATTAGAGAGGGATTTGGAACTGTTAACCCCTGCTTAGTGGACCTTCACTTCTAATTAATTTTGTACCTCTTTCATGGAATAACTTACTTCCTCCATTTTAATGTAGTCATAATGTAGTCATTTACTGTGTGTGTATTTATATATATATTATATATATATAATATATATATCTGTATAGTAAATCTGTATAGTAAGTATAAATATATATAGCAAATCTATATAGTAAATCTGTATACACACACACACACACACACACACACACACATATACAATGAATTATACCTCCTACTAATATATAAGTTCCTAAAAAGTCAGGTTCTGAGTTTTCATCTTGCAATACCAAAGGACAACAAAAGAGATATATTATAAGGTGAATAGTAATTTCTTAGGCTTTGTAGTCCTGTCAGCCTCTCTCTCCCCACAGGCTGTCCTCTGATCACCCAGAATAGATCCAGGAATTCCTCCATCAGGGTTGCTCAGAGGTGGACAAACTATAGCTTGTATCCAAATTCAACACATTACCTCTTTCTGTAAATGCATTTTACTGGAACACAGTCACATCCTTTCATTTGTGTACTGTTAGATAGTTCCCACAGACACCTATGGCCCTCCAATTCTCATAGTTACTACCTGGATCTTTATAGAAAATCTTTACCAATCTTGAAGGAGCTGATGTCACCATTTAGAGTGGGTCCCTTCCTTTTGCTCCTTACATCTCAGGGAGCAATTGTGATATAATTACATTAGAATAGGATGAATAACAAACCCTTTGAAACCCTTTTAAAGCTATTAACAACTCCAATTTGTTTCATGTTATGTTTTAAGGATGCTCACATTTTAATAACCACTTGCGGAATAAGCATCCAGGAATTCTATGTTTTGTGGTTATGTTTCTGTTAAGATACTGGGCTGAGAAAAAATGTTGTTATGTCCTCTACCCTGATAGCAATTGAGGCCTAGAGAGTTCAAGTTTCTAAGACTTACAATAAGCATGTCCAAAATGGCTGCTATAATGCTTGTAATGACCGAAAAGTCACTGTGGTGAAAATGAAAGATGCTTACTTTTTGCAAGTGACCTCTTTATTGCCACCTTACTAGAATAAAGGGTAAAAAAATCAATACAGATGTAATGTCACTATTAATGTGACCTGTCCATACAATGCTATTTTGCATTTTTAAAATTTTATCCTACACCAAGTGGGTCACTTCAAGGTCAGAGATAGTGAGGTGAATTCTCATTTTACTTAAGGGCATCTGTTTTACTTGATAGAATCAATTGGCCTCAATTTTCCCAGATGTGAAAGATCGGGTGAAATTAAAGTTATTCTTAAACAAGGCATACTTTTCACTAAGACTGGCATGAAGAGATAAAGAAGCATTTACTCCTTGCTGATGCTTCTACAACTAGCTGTCATCAACGTTTCAAATATCATCTTTACAGTGAACACCTCTGTGACAAGCACTAACCATACACTTATATAAAACTGAGTCATAAAACAAATAAATAGGATAGGAGAATTATATAAATCTTCAGAGATTTTTACCAACTTATCAAGGAACTAATTTGTTCCAAGAAGAGTTTTTACAGCAGAACAAAATATGAATTTCAGGATTTCTTATAAACATATTTGGGGGGCTCAATTTTAAAAATCTAGTAAAGGTTTTGAAATATTTGAAAGAAATGTTGAGTGAAATATCTGTCTTGGTAAATTAAACAGATTTGTTTATTCTGAGATTCTAAAGAACTGTATTATAAAACAATGGTTATTAAAGTTGTTTGAATCACAAAATGACCCATTTGTGTGCACAAAGAAAAAAACTAAACTAAAATACAAAAAAAGAGCTTTACTAATATTGAAGTATTGAATGATAATGACGCTTTCATTCAGTCCTGCATATTCCTCACCAGAAGAAATTATCCTGATGAAAAAGTGAAAGAGTTGTACAACATGGAGGGATTAACAATTGTACCTCCATTCACACATCTTGCAATATATGGGAGCTTATATATATTTCATAAAATATTTGTTTCCTCTCTGAATATTTACAAGGGTCACACAGTGCATTTCTCAGTTGCTAATGATAAAAATAGAACTACCTTGGGAAAATGATAGGCTTCATTTGCTCACTAACTGGAAAATTTAAGGATGGAACACACTTTTCTAATGTATGCCACAGATTCTCACTCCTTTTCTCTACATTTTCATGTTTTGTTTGCCACTGTTATCTCCTTAAATTGCTCTCATTCTCTTATGTTATATACAAAGTTTTTTCCCCCCTACAATCAGAAAGATGCCCATGAGCCATCCAACCCTGTATCTTACAGCTACAAATTCTAAAGAGAAAGAGCAAAAAGTTCCACCTTTCATGTGTTAAATATAATGGCAGGAAACTTACTGACCCTAATTTGGTCAAAACAACTGATATTTCCTATGAATCTCAGGATATATGAAACTAAATCATTCTAGATTGCATTTCAGCATGTATGTCAAAAATCATAATGTAAAATATTTGCATATATTTATCAAGCAAAAATCTAAGCCATAAGCACACAAAATTAGAAATTTGGTAGTGAGGAATTACATATGCAAACTACTGAAGTAATATTGTTTATCACTAATTACATTTTTAATAGCATGCTGTAGAAAAAAAAAGTAGTACTATCTTTCAGATATCCTCATAAGTTCTATGAATTTGATTGGTAATATTCCAACACAGGTGCTGTTTCATTAAATACTTTAAGATAATTTATTTAAAATACAATCACATGGGTTTAATATGCTTATTTTTAATTATAAATTTTTATTAAAAATAATTTTTCTTTCTGGAATTGATAGTTTTCTGAAAAGGAAAATGAAATTAAAAATTTGAAAATTAAAATGCAATATATTTTAGAAAATCTCTATAGTTTCTTCCATTCCTAACATTCCATGTCTCTATAATTCATCAGGAAGTCTACTGCATAACTCGTTTGTCCTATCTCCCATAATCCTGGTGACACTTTAAAGATTTGGTGTTTCAGACTAGTTGAATGTCTCAGATCATTCATCTAATACAGAGTAAGAAAATATTTTCCAGGTTAAAATTTTTAACAAGTAAATACAAATCATGCTCTCTATTTCTAAAATAAACTTTTGAATATTTCACTATGTAAAACTCCTGAAGGGCATTTATTGGATGTATTTATACAAGTATTACTTGAGTTAATAGCAGAAGTTCCCACTTTCTAAAATATATGAATTGAGAACCAGGTTTGTTGAACTTTAATAGCTTTTTTGGTCCATGTGAATGTCCAATACTTCATTATGCTACTCTCTAGATATGAAAATTAAGAAAGTAAATCTTAAAAATTTTCACCACAATTTTTAAATTTTTTTTTTTATTGTGTCTATATGAGATTGAAACTGGATAGTAAGAAGCTAGGAAAATTCCTTGGCAAGTGGAATAGGGAAAGTGAGACAGGGAGGTGAACAAACTGGCAGAGCAATTTACAGACACATACAGAAGGTCACCTCCCTGGAGATGACATCCGGGCCTCAGTTGGGTTTCAGCTCCAGGCCTAAGAAAACAGCAAAACCAGATGGGCAAGTCCGAACCAACTGTATTGAGTAAAGACTGCCCTGCCCTGTCACTGACCGATCAGCGGACCCCAGGACCCTGAAAGAGCATGCCTGGAAAACTGATGAATATTCCACTGAAACCCTCCCCTAGGGTTCGCATCTGCAAAGAGAAAGATAAAAGTCTCAAGACAGAAGACCCAAAGTGCATACTCTCCCTCTGGGGAACACCCTGTTCCATTCCTTTTCCCCTCTTCTTCCCCCACAGACACATATAGATTTTAGGACTTGCAATCAGGGGAGCAATGGACACTAACAGCTTATCCCAGGCTAGTCCTCTGAGCCTGTACCCAAGCTCCCTCTTCTCTGACTTCCCAGTGAGCTAAGGCAGCCCAACCCAAGCTCTCTCATTGCTTCCTCTATGCTATGCCTTTGCTTGTTTTATTGTCCCCAGATTTTAAAAAAAGTGCCCTCATAGTCACCTGAATTCATGTTGTCAGATCTTTCCTACGGAAGTCAAGAATCCACACACTACAGCTGGCCCTAGGCAGACCCCCTTAAGGCCAAGCCTCCTCTCTGGTAACAAGATGACGGATGCTAACTAAATTTATAGTTGTAATCATGTCACAGTACATGTAAGTCAAATCATTATGTTGTACATCTTAAAATTATATACTGATGTATGCCAGTTATATCTTAACAGAACTGAAAAAAATGATCTAATGTTATTGTGAGAGAGATCTTTTTACCGAATGAAAAAATTGATCAAATTTGTTTAACATTCTTTAAGCTAAAACAAATTGTTCATTTCAACTGGAGAGAAAGACATTTCAGACCATGGATTCAATCAAGATTTTATTTACAACAGTATTTGCTCTTAAAAATGGGAAAAGCTATGAAAACTTCAGTGGGTTTGGCATATTCAGTTCATGAAATGTGTCATTGAACTCAACTCACATGCACATTACCTTTATTATAAAAGGGAAAGTTTTTTGTTGTTTTTTTTTTTGCTCAGCATTTTTTAAGATGGATTTTGGTAAAGCATCTGGGCAAAAGAATGTAGCATTTAGACAGAAGAATGTTCTTAAAATAGCTATAGTTTGAGGCTATTTCAAAATTCAATACAATTATATATGTTTATAAACTTAAAACATTATTTTTCACTTTTATAAAATGTAAAACATGTAAAATAGCCATTGAGAGACATTTGAAATTCTAGCTGAATAAAAGAGTTTTTTTTTTACAAAACTATAAAAATATGAGATGAAAATATAGTGCTTATTTTAGAGTCTTTGGTTGAGGGCGCCCTTTCTAAAAACACAGACATATTTAATAATAAGATGGTGGGGAAAAATATACCTCAAACAATATTGCAAGATATGTGATAAATGTAGAAAATTTTCAGCTCAACAAATGAGTAAAACAATACATAAAAGTTCACGTGAATCAATAATTTTTAAAAAGCAAACATCGTTAAGACTCACCAGTTGAGAAAAAGAATATATGTAGGTAAGTAATTCATGAAAGCAGAATAGAAGTGGCCAGTAAACATTCAAAGGCATTTCATTCTAAGAAAAGCAATGCAATAGCATTTTCACATTAGATTGAAATGATAAGACAGACGGTATGTAATCCTGGAAAGGGTATAAGATAATGAGCAATCCAATACACTGATTATATGAGTTTAACATCGGACAGTCTTTGGAGGGCAATATGATCTTTCAACATATCAGATGCACAAGGTTTCGACCAATGATTTTCCTTACAGAGACTTATTTAAAAAAAAATACTTGTACATATGTGTGTGTTTTATGACAGTTTAAATTAGAAAAGTAACTAGAAAAATTCTTGAAGTCATTCAAAATAGGATTGACTAGATAAAATATGGCACATCCACACCACATAATATGTATTACCTGTAAATGATTAGTATGTCTACCTGACTTGACATGGAAAGATGTATTCTGACATATTGTTATATGAAAATGGCAAAATTTAGAATAATATATTATAAAATAATGTTCTTTAAACTAACCAAAGAAAACAACCATTTCTATAACTATTTTATATATGCTAAAAATAAAATATAGGAAAGAATATGAACCAAATTATTCATAGTGGCTATTCCAGGGGAAGAAGGGACTGAAATAGAGGAAAACAACAAACTTCCATTTATGTTACATGATTCTGCAGTATTTTAAATTTTTAAAAAATAAACATGTTTTGAAATAAAAGAGAATTGCATAGTTTTAAAAGAAATGGTATAATTCACTATTGAGTTTAATTATATATGCTGTTCAAATAGGAGTAGACAAGAATAAATGAAAACATAAAGGTAGGAATGTTGCTTTACCATGTAAGTATTCTCAATGCAAGAATTCAACTAACAGAACTTTGTTTGAAACACTAAAGTCAACTTATTTCACTTTCTTTAATTATCATAGTCACATACAATTGGCAGAAAAGACATAGAGGTGATAAAACTGTTTGTATGAATTCTAAAATGGGCTGGCCAATTAATCATTTCTCCAAATCCTGAGCAATCTTTAAGGTTTGTCATGGATGGAAGAGCTCTAACATTTTTTTTTCAGCCTTTACAATCTCAATCATGTTATAATATTGTAAAACAACATTAACATAGCTGTATATAGCCCCAATTATACATGAAAAGTCATATACAGAGTAAATATTTGAGGAAAAATGTGCTAACATACTATTTCAGGCAGTTTCTATGATTCCTATTGTAGAACTACCTTACATAACAGGAGTAAATTTTCACACTATTAGGTAGCATAAAGGCTTCTTTGCTGACAGATTTTGTTCCTTTTATCCCTAAATAAATTACCACATGAAGTCAAAATATCTTTAAAAAGGACAAGATGATTTATTTTAAATTAGAGCTAAGGTACTACACACAAATACATATGGTAGCGGCAATACTTAATATCCATTAAAATACACTCTGCTGAGATCTCTATATCCATATCCACATTGACATATATCTATATCTATGCCTATATAATATTTTATATTTCTCTAATTAGTTTTCTATTACTGCTGTAATAAATTAACTATGGATTTATTGGTGTAAACAAAAGACATTTATAGCACAGCCCAAAAGGTCAGAAGTCTGGACAGTTGTCACTGGGATAAAACTGAAGTGTGGGTGGAGCTGCATTCCAGCTAACAGCCTCAGGGATAATCTGCCCACTGCCTTTTAAGCATCTAGAGGCCATCCACATTCCTTGTCTTGTGCACTTCATGCTTTCTCCTCAAAGCCAACATATCACAATTTCTATGGCCCTTTTTCAGTCTCACGATCCTCACATTTCTGTCTGTCTTCGGCTAATAAATGTATGTAAAGCCTGAGGCCAAGTCTAGAGGGATGGGGGAGGGGGTGACTGAATGGATGATGGTGAGAAGATACGGAGGAGCAGACCCGCACAAGGAGGTGAGGCAGGGAGAGGTGGAGAAGGTCAACTTGATGAATTTCACAATACTGCCTAAAACCATTGTCACTTAGAATGACATATAAAGGACTATTTCAAGGAGGTAAATTATTTATTAAAATTGGGGTAAGCACACTTGTTCTGAAAAGGGCCAGAGAGTAAATATTTTAAGTTTTGCAGGTCAGATAGTCTATCACAACTACTAAGCGCTGCCAGTCAGGCTTCAGGGAGCCAAAAGCAACAGGTAAATTAATGGGCAGGGTGGAGTCCAAGGGACTCATGGGACATTTATGAATACTCAAATTTGAACTCCATGTCATTTCTAATGTCAAAATATCATTATTCTTTTTTCACTATATATTAATATAACGATTAATCGTAGCTCATGAGCTATTCAGAAAGAGGCAGTGGGCCAGATTTGGCCAATGAACTGTAGTTTGTTTTTGCCTGGACTAGATCACTTATAATAAATGGAAATGCTTCTCTTAAGCACCATTTCAGATTTCTGTGGTACAGCCAAAAAGACTACATGATGTCTTGAAAGCCTATATATCTTGGTAGTTACTATGTTCTTTAAAAAGTTGAATCAGGAGCTATTTGTTTTTAGATAGACACAAGTACAGAGATATCAATAGTGAAACATTTTTTCATCACAGATGATAGAAACCAAAGCTAATATCTGTTTTCTTTGCAGAAAAAAATGACTCAATTATGTATGTCGAAATCAAAAAGAATTTTTTTAATTAGTTAAAATTATGGTTAATGGCAAATATTAAAATAGCAAATATCTTGAATTAATAAAGTCTTTTAAAGAGGATTTCCTTGTATTAGAAGAACATAAACAAACATTAAAAAAAATTAAAAAACCATGCCCATGCTGATTCTGTACAAGAAAAGTAGGTAAGTACTTTCACCTTATTCCAACAAAATTCCCTTCTCCTGGTATTTGTCAAAGAGGAGGTCATAAAGGAATAAAAACCTGACAAATGTCCATAATTTAGTTGAGCTGCTGAAAGCTAACTTCCAAAGCTAAATGTGTAAGTGTTCAAGATTTTATTTGGTCTGCAGGTAGGTTTCATTTGGAATGCAAGTAAAGGCATGTACCAGAGAAATTTGGTTTATCACTATTAAGGTAAATTAATTTATACCTCAAATCTGTTAGGCTGGTATTAATCGGATATGATAGGAATATACAGGACATCTTAGGGTCTTGGTCTTAAATGATCTTGTTTTTATATTATGATGTTAGCCTTGTTAATTTGCTGGGCACAGGTTTTAATAGTGAAGTCAGGATTTCCATTCAATTGGGAAGAGCAGGCACAATAGGCCTGGGCTAATATGCTACCTATGGTAGGTTTGCAGAGGCTTCTACCAGCCTCCAACCCTGCAGGGTCATCACAAAGTTCATTCAACATTGAAGAAATGTTGAATAAATGTTGAAATGTTGCTCAGACGGGTATCTTTCAGAACTCTGACTTTCATCTTCTTTGTTCAGTAAAGGAGAAGTTAAGGGAGGTTAATTTAATTCTTTATGTAGCTTGTATGGTGGAAGCGATTTGCCAGCTGGTGGAGGCAGAAAGAAGGGAAGTGGGAAGCACAGAGAGGGATTTGGTGATGCCAGGACCTAGAACGTAGTATTTTTGACTTGGCTACTTTTTAGAATTAGCATGGATATATAATGCTACCTGCATTGTATGTATTGACTTAATATGTTAAAGATGATTGGAATGCTGCACCTCAACTTCATGAGGAAGTAAGATCTAAAGGATTTTATCAGCCATAGTCAGGTAGCTCAGTTGGTCAGAGTATCATCCTGACATGCCAAGAATGCAGGTTCACTTCCCAGTCAGAGCGCACACAAGAATCAACCAATGAATGCATAAATAAGTGGAACAAGAAATCAATGTCTCTTTCTCTGTCTCTGTCTCTCTCTGTGCCTCTCTCACAACAATAAAATTTTAAGAAAAATAAAAATAAAGGATTTAACCAGGACCCCTTATCTCTATGCAAGTGCAACAGACAGATCTCAAGAGGTTCATAATTCAAAGTATCTGTTCAGTGTAGCAGAAAAAGGGCTGCAATGTAAGTTCCATGAGAGTAGCAATCCTGTTTATTTTTATAATTTTTTAGTCCCCAGTGGACTCCACATTGCCTGATACAAAGTCAGTACTTAATAAATATTTTCTGAATAAATGACAAATAATTGAGTCCATAAGTTCTCCTTCAGTAATCACAGAGGTGTGGTCAGGATGCCCCATGGGCACCTAAATCTACTGATGCTCAAGTTCCTTACCTAAAATGGTGTAGTATTTGTATATAACCTATGTATATTCTCCCATATAACTTAAATGATCTCTAGATTACTTATAATGCCTAATAAACATAAATACCATATAAATAGTTGTTATACTACATTGTTTAGGGAATAATGACAAGAAAAAAGTCTGTATATGTTCAGTACACCCAGTCATCAGATGAAACCATTGCAGGTCTAACTACATAGTACAAGTCAGTGAAAATGTTCCATTTAAAAAAAAATGCAACCTGACTGGTGTGGCTCAGTGGATCCAGTGCAGACCTGTGAACCAAAGGGTCACCAGTCCGATTCCCAGTCAGGGCCAATGCTTGGGTTGTGGGTCAGGTCCCCAGTATGGGGCAAGCGAGAGGCAGCCACACATTGATATGTTTCTCTCCCTTTCTTTCTCTCTCTTTTCTAACTCCCTTTCTCCCACCCTTCCCCTCTCTCTAAAAATGAATAATTAAAATCTTAAAAAAATTTTTTAATGAAAAAATATTTCTGATCTATGATTGGCTGAATCTGTGGATGCAGAACCTATGGATATAGAGAGTCAACTGTACATAAAAATCATTGTATATTATTATTAAAATCCCATATAAAGAAGGAAAAGCACATTAACAGGTGATTTATAAAAGATGTATAAATGGATAATAAAAATAAAAATGAACAAAAGCCATTGTGTTTTGCCCATGAGATTGGTATTTTTAAAACAGTAATAATTGCCAAGTGTTGGGGTGAGTAGAAGAAAACAGACATTCTTTGGGCAGTTTTTAGAATCACGAATCGCTGAAACTTTTCTGGAGGGCATTTCTACCAATGTGTCAAATAATAACGAAAAAGAATCCCTACTACTTCATTAAGCAACATGTATGGATCTTGGAAACAGGCTGAGGGGGGGGAAAAAGGCAAACAAAAGAGAACACATACTGTATGACTCCATTCTTATAAAGTTCAAAACCTGGGGAAAGTAATATCTGATGTTGAGAGTCAGGCAAGAAGTTGCATTTGAGGAGTGGGCTACTGGGGTGCTAGTAATGTTCTGTTTCTTCATCAGGTGTTGCTTACATGGTATGTTCCATTTGTAAAAGTTCATCAAGCTGTACACTCATAATTTGTGTACTTTTTTATATGTATGTTCTGTACTTCAATAAAATATTATTTAAAAACAAGTACTTATAAAAATTCCTCCCTAACTGCTTAAAACAGACAGTGCACATAAAACTATAGGCTTGCAATTGCTAAAATATTTGGTTTCTAATAAGTCAATAATAGGCAAAAGTTGTGTTCTTGTGTATGCATACATACAGGTGTACACACAATTGCCTATGCAATATTTTCTGTTTCGCTTCTCACTTACTGTCAGACCCTTTGGCCTTGAGCTATACCTGACCCACATCAGCTGTTATCAAAACGACTGAAGTGATGTGTCTCAAGATGACAGAAGACGTTTGAGGTCATCACTTTGCAAAGGCCCTTAAGTAATCAGCCAGCAGCACTGCCACAATACATTAATGAAATTGCAAGTCACCTTTGCAAGTTAGAGTTATGAACAGAGGGCACACAGAAATGAAGTCCCTTTAGTCATATCATTCTTTGCACATATAAAAATGTAACTTTCTGCCCTGATTATTGTCCCTAAATGAAAGCGGGCAGAACTCAAAACAAATGCATCACTTTTAGCTGCACGGGCATTGTGCAGTCATCTTGACTGGACAGTACAACAGTCTGTCATCTGGTCTGGAAACAAAGAATAAAACTAAGAATCAAATCACATCTGCTTACATGATTTTTTTTTTTTCAGTTCTTCAGCAGGACTTTGAGAGTTTTGCTAAATGCATAAGTCTTGAACTTCTTATATTTTAAAAGTTTCCTCTTTCATAATCACATGTAAAAGCCACTTTTGTCACTCAACTAGAAATACAAACTAGGTCAGTCGGTAAGATTATATAGGTTTCAAGCATACATGTCTGTGATATATGACCTGTATATAGCAATGTGTGACCACCACCCAAAGTAAAATAATTTTCTGTCACTATATATTTAACCCACTTTACCCTTTACTCTACCCTCCCTCTACCATCTGGTAACCATTGTACTGTTGCCTGTGTCTATGAGTTTTATTTGTTTGCTTGTCTTGTTTGTATACTTGTTGCTTTCAGTTTTATATCCCACATATGAGTGAAATCATATGGTTCTTAACTTTTTCTGTCTGACTTATTTCACTTAACATGATATTCTCAAGGTCAAAAAACAATTCCTTTTGCAATTACAACATACAGAATAAGATATCTAAGAATAAACTTAACAAAAAATGTGAAGGAGTTATGTACTGAAAACCGCAAAGCATTATTAAAAGAAATTGAAAAAGACCCAATGAAATGAAAAGATAGATATTCCATGATCATGGACTGGAATAATCAATGTAGTTAAAATAGCCATATTACCCAAATCAATTTGCATATTTAATACAATCCCTATCAAAATCCCAATGATTATTTTTTAAAGAAATAGAGCAAAAAATTATTATATTTGTATGGAAACACAAAAGACCTCAAATACCAAATCAATTCTCAAAAACAACAACAACAACAAAAACCCAAAGGTAGAGGTATCACACTTCCTGACTTCAAATTGCACTACAAAGCTACAATAATCAAAACAGTATGGTATTGGCAGAAAAAGAGATACATAGACCAATGGAACAAAACTGAAAGCCTCCCCCAAAAACCCCACATGTATATGGACAAATAGTTTTTGACAAAAAATGACAAAATGAAGAAAGCCTCTTCAATACATGGTGCTGAGAAAATTGGAAAGACGCATGCAATAGAATGAAACTAGAATATAGTTTGTCCCTGTAAACAAAAATCAACTCAAAATTGATCGAAGATCTAAATATAAGATCTGAAACAATAATTTACATAGAAGAAAACATAGATACTAATCTTATGGACCTTAGTCTTAGAGGAGATTTTATTAATTTAACTCCAAAGATAAGAGAAGTGAATGCAAAAAAAAAAAAAAAAAAAAAAAAAAAAAAAAAAAAAAAAAAAAAAAAAAAAAAAAAAAAAAAAAAAAAAAAAAAAAAAAAAAAAAAAAAAAAAAAAAAAAAAAAAAAAAAAAAAAAAAAAAAAAAGGAACTATAGCAAACAAAAAGTTTCTTCTCAGAAAAATAAACCATCAGACAAACAAAAAGGCAAACAACCAAATAGGAGAAGATATTTGCAAACAACAATAGCTCCAGCAAGAGGTTAATATCCAGAATATATAAAGAACACATACAAGTCACTGCAAAACAAAGATGGGCAGAGGACCTGAAAAGGTATTTCTCCCAAGAAGACATACAGATGGCAAACACCTATATGAAAAGATGTTCAACTTCTCTAGCTATTGGGGAGATACAATCAAAACTACAATGAAATACCATATCACACCTGTTAGAATGGCTATTATCAACAATACAGGTAATAACAACTGCTGGAGAGGTTGTGGAGAAAATGGAACCCTCATTCACTGCTAGTGGGAATGTAAACTGGTACAGCCTCTATGGAAAACAGTATGGAGGTTCCTCAGAAAAGTAAGAATAGAGTTACCATATGACCTAGCAAACCTTGTTCTGTGTATCTACCTGAAATATTTTAAAGCATTTATTCACAAAGATATATGCACCCCTATGCTCACTGAGGCGTTATTATTTTTAAAAAATTAAATTAAGTCATTTAGCCCCTTGTTTATAGCCTAGTTAATGGACTTGAATATACTATTTGTAATAGGGATGCTACCTAAGGCTTACAAAGGTCTATATAATTTCACCTTATTTATGTCTTTTATTTCTTCTTATAGCATTCTTCTCTTCACCCATTAAAACCCAGCCACTATAGTTCTGTCTGTAATGCTTTTCCTCCCTCCTTACCCTTAGTTCTCATCTTAAATGTTACCTTTTCCTTGGCCACTCTACAGGAAGCATGAAATTATTCAAAATTTTATCACCCTAGATTATTTCTTCTGTTTTATTCATCTCTATACTTTTTGTACAGGGCACATAAAACATGTTCCTTAATTATCTGTGGAATAATTGAATAAACTTAACTAAGTCTATTTTGCTAGTGTAAAATGTAGGTAATTTTACCTACCTTTCAGAGTTGAAACAGAAGTTAAATGGGGCAAGATATGTTTAGTGTTTAGCACAGTGTCTGGGGCAAAATAAGACTTGATAAATGATAGCTGTTGGTGTTGATTTCCTTAACATACTGACTCTAATAGGGACTTGCAAAAGGCCTCTTATTAAACAATAATATCTCTTTTAACTGTAACAGTATTAGTTTTTCAATTTTTCAGTACATATGATTAAAATGTAGTACTTTCATGTAAATGGCCAGGGAATGAATGAATGAATGAATGAATGACAGCATTTTAAGCTAACCTGGGCCATGCTACTGCTGATGTATGTAAAAGACCTTTTAATACTTTCTTTTTATTTAGCATCCTGAGATTCTAAACACTGCCAGACCTGACTTTCTTAAGTATCAGAAAAAAAATAAAAAAGATAAACTAGGAGGATCTGTGAAAAGGAAGCGGCAGGATGGAAGGTGCAGAGCTTTAGGTTTACATTTGGTGCTTACTTGCCGATGAGACTCTAGCAACCACTTATTCACACCATGCCTCTGTTTCTCCATGCCACTTCTTCATGGATTTATTGGGAAAGGTAAATAAGATACTAAATGTAATTTATCTAGCACAGTGTTTTAATATGTCACTAACATTCAATTAGTAATACTTTTCCTATGTGTGTCACAGAAATAGCATTAGGAGCAGCATTTGGGCTTCTGTCCTTAAGTTAATATGTAAGCTTATGCTGATTTTACTGCTGTTTATGCTCTCTTTTATGTCTTTACCCAGTCCCTGAAGGTGGTAATGTGGCTATACTGTCTATTAGGTTTTACTCGTAGATCCATTTTATTGGTGTTTTTCACAAATATGCAGTCTTTGTTAGTAGTGACACTTAATTTGACAACAAAAAGCCAAAATGAATAATAAAATAAAGAATGATGGCTTATAGGAGCTAGCTAATCATTTTTTTAAAGGTCTTATTGGTACTTTGGTTTCTTGGATTAAAAAAAAAATGCTCGTTTCCACAAATTTACAATGAAAATTGGAATTCAATACTAACTAGAATCCTAAGGAATTTTAACTTGAATTATTGAAATGGTATATTAAACTCACTATAAAAATGTGAATACATTTCTGCTTCAGAGCCTGTCCTGCATACAGGCATATGAGCACACCATTACAATGCCCAAAGAGCACATTGCTTTGCTGAGCTGCAGCAATTGCCTTTCCATGGGGAAAGTTTGCAGGGCTGTCAACAGCTCTAAGTGCAGCTTTCTCCTAAGTGAGGTAAATGCCTCTGCATTGTTTCCTTCCCAGGTGATTCAAGCTGCAAGGTAGATGACTAGGACTCAAATGCGGGAGAACAGAGGAAAGTAAACTGTATCATTTCACAAAGTTTTAGTCAAAATGTGTTCATCAGAAGCAGAGTTAAAATAGTAGTCCAAACAGTAATGTGAAAAAGCACTCAGTTTTACCAGTTACTCCTGTTCAGCATCTGGTTCCATTATGTTCATTCCTCCTTTTTTCAATTTGTTAGCATGTTTATGCTCCAGATCTTCTTGAGCATATCATCACTCAGATCTAATGCATAAGACACAGGCAGTTACGTTGAAAATGATGTGCCCAACAGCACGATCCCTAGGGGGTAACTAGGGAAGCAGTTGCAGTTTGTAATATAGCATCAATCAAGTAGGGACTGAAGTTTTCTTCTTGCTTCTTTTTTTCTCCCAAGATTATTGAGGAACAATCGAAAATATAATTGTATGTATTTAATGTTTTTTACATGATAATTTAACATAAATATACATTGTGAAATGATTTGATTACCAAGATCAAGATAATTAATGCACCGATCACCTCATATTTCTGTACACGTATGCTAACAATGCTTAAAGTGTACTTTCAGGGAATTTCAAGTATACAATACTGCATTATTAACTGTGGTCACCACAGTGCACATTAGATCCTTGAAGTTTGTTCTTCTCATAAGTGAAACTTTGTACGCTTTAATCTACATCTCCCCATTCTCTCCTTCCTCTAAAGTTTTCCTATGAGCTATTATTGGGCAGGGAGAACACAGGTATAGTGATGTATCCAATTTTTTAATTAAAAATATAAGACCTGGTAAATGTAAATTGCAATAAATTTCCTAAAGTCAATTTGGATATATGTGTTAAGAATGTTAAAACTGTTCCAACTCTTTGGCTCAGTAATTTCATTACTAAGACTTCATTCGAAAGAAGGATGCACAAAATCAGATGATGCTTAAAACAAAATGTTCATTCTCTTTAAGGAATACTTTTAATTATATAACATAAAACGTATGCATTTATATTGATTTGAATCAGAATATATAAAGTGCTAAAGGTGATTACCACTGGGTATAGCATTATGGGTGGGTTAATATATTGAGGTATAATGAACATAAAATAAGAGTGCACCTCTCTTAGGTGAATATTTCAATGACTTGATGAAGATAACCACACCATAAGTATGATATAGGATATCTCCATCACTCCGAAATTTTCTTTCCTGCCTCTTTGTGAAAACCACAACCCTAACTGGCATCAGGGATTTGCTTTCTGTCACTATAGATTAGTTTTGAATATTCTAGGATTTTATACAAATAGTATGAACATTTTCACATAGGGATTCTTTCCCTGAGCACATTCCTTTTTTTTAACCCTCACCGAAGGATATGTCCACTGACTTTAGAGAGAAAGAGCAAGGGAGAGGTAAAGTGACAGAGCAAGAGAGCTTAATCGTCTGCCTCCTGCACGGGCTCTGAGTGAGGACTGAACCTGCAACCTTTTGGTGCACAGGACTACATACGCTCAACCAAGCCACCAGGCCAGGGTTTACCCAGCATATTTCTTGAATGCATCAATGTCACTGTTTTTTGTCTGTTTGTTTGTTTGTTTGTTTTTTTGTTTTGTTTGCATGGCTCCTTTTCACTCAGCTCATATCTGAGATTTATCAATGTTGTTGAATATGTTAGTGGCTTATTCCTTTTTATTGCCAAGTATGCTGAGAAGTATTCTATTATGTGATGATATTTGTTTATTCTTTTATCTATTGGTGAGGATTTGAGTTGTTTCCAATGCTTGAAAATTATAAAGAAGGGTGACAAGAACATTTATGTACAAGTTTGTGTGAACATTTTTCTTGGGTAAATGCCAAGGAGGAAAATTCTATTTAAATGTGTATGTTTGATTACACTGTCCATAAAATGTCCAGCCATTGTTAATATAACGAGAATGGTATGCATGACACTGATGTAACCTGGCAGCCTAGAGAGTGGACTGGAATATCCATGTGTGAACAACGACGACTTCACTCTACTAGTCAGTGGGGGTGGTAGATGCCACTGAGTGAGTGTGTACCATGTGGATATGGCATTCAAAATGACTGAGCAAATAGAGCAACAAATATGCATCGAATTTTGCATTAAGCTTGAACATTTATCCACAAAAACTATTTGGATGATTCAGGAGGCTTTTGGGGATGATGCAATGAGTGCAACAACAACAAAGTTGTGACACAAATGCTTCAAAGATGGCTGAGAATCTGTTGAAAGTGATCCACATTCTGGAAGGCCTGCAATAATCACAATACCTGAGAATGTTGAACATATAAGGGCTGCAATCAACAAAGGTCAGCGACTGACATGTGAGAACTAGAAACTGAGCTGGGGATTCCTAAAATTACTTTGTCAGAGATTTTGATGCAGGATCTTGACATGAAACATGTTGTGGTAAAATTTGTTCTGCAGCTTCTGCTACCAGAGCTGAAGGAACATCATGCCACAGTTGCTAATGACTTGATATAAACCACGACCAATGAACCAGATTTCCTCAAGAAGGTCATAACCAGAGATACATCATGAGTCTACGGTTATGATCCAGAAACAGAGACCCAGTCATCCCAATGGAAGTCACCTGGTTCTCTATGCCTGAAGAAGGCACGGCAAAGTTGCAGCAAGATCAAGGCCATGTTAACTGGGTTTTTTTATTGGAAAGGTGTTGTCCATCTTAAGTACACCCCTCCAGGTCAAATAATTAATAAGGAGTGCTATCTCAATGTTCTTCTTCGGTTGAGAGATGCAATATCACAATAATGGCTGCAGCTGTGAGCAACTGGTGATTGGCAGCTTCATCATGACAATGTGACTGCTCAAGCACAATGCCCCTGCAGAGTTTTTGGTGAAACATCAAATCACCCGAGTGACTCAGCCTCCC